>JAJOOR010020528.1:0-22482 GCA_036250505.1 Solanum acaule | reverse complement strand
AATATATATATATATATATATATATATATATATATATATATTTTACCTGTTTTGCTTTGAATTCTGACAGGTCCACACAGATCCATGTGGAGAAGTTCCAAAGGTCTGGTAGTGCTCACACCCTTCTTTGCCTTGAAAGAAGATCTTGTTTATTTTCCTTTTGCACAGGCGTCACCTACTTTGTCATTTGAGAACTTCAGCTTTGGTAGTCCGTGGACCAGGTCCCCTGTAACATGCTTGTTAAGTAAAGAGGTACTTACATGACCCAGTCGTATATGCCAAAGATTTGCATCATCAGTTTGAGCACTCAGACATGACAAGATGTCTCCTTCAATAGAATCAAGATCAACAACATACATATTCTTGACTCTTTTTGCGGACTTTACAATTTTCTTAGCTGCACAGTTTGTAACCACACACCCTTGAGACATGAACTTGACTTCATTTCCCTTGTCGCAGATTTGAGACACACTTAAGAGATTAAACTTCAGACCATCCATATAGTGTACACTGTCTATGGAATGATCTGGAGTTCTTCCTATCTTGCCAATACCAAGAATAAAACCTTTCTTTCCACCGCCAAATGACACACCACCACCTTGGTGTGCTTCCAAAGAGAGGAAGTTTAGAGTATTTCTAGTCATATGCCTTGAGCATCCACTATCCATGTACCAACATTGACTGCTCCATCTCTTCTGCACAACAATCACTTATTAGACTTAGGAACCCACTTCAAACAGAGTTCCCAAAAACTGTCAAAAGGTTTAATGAGAAACCTTCCTATCCATGGAGGTAAAGTGTTATTGCTAAAATGGTAACCAGGACCAGGTCCCTTTTTAACATCATTTTCAGATCTAAAAAATTTCACATCCCTTTCTTTAGCTTTTCTCAGACTCTCACATTTCTCTTTCAAATGACCATTTCGACCACAGTGAGTGCACAAAAGATTGTCAGATACAGACACATATTTTCTATGAGGATTATATGGGGGTTCTATTGGTCTGCGTCCCAACCCTTTCTTTCCATTGAAACTCTGATTAGACAGATTAGAGAGTATCTTAGAAGAGTCAGTCCATTTTAGAGAGTGGCTTAACTCCTCATTGACCTTACTCAGATCCTTTCTCAGTTGAGAATTTGTTTCAAGAGAAGCAACTAACTTGGACTCAAGGATTTTAAGCTTTTCTTCCAGTTCTTCCTCAAAGATGCTAAGCTTTCTCTTTCCACCTACTGAGGTACCAGGTCCCTCACTGGGTTACATACTATCAGTCTCGAGAATACCTATCCCGATACTCAGTTCAGACATTTGAGCATTAAGAACTGAGTTTTCATCTTCGCACAGACTCAACTTTTCACTTATCATCAAATTTTCAGATGTCAGTTCATCAACTGAGTCAATTAATAGAGGAGCAAGTTTTCTCAATTTTTTAATGGGAAGAGAGTCTAAATCATCTTTAAGATCAAGAAAAGTTACCTCATTTTGATCCTCTATATCATCGGATTTAGCCATTAAAGAGAAAATAGAGTTGAAGACATTTTCATCATCTTCAATAGCCATCATTGAAACATCTTAATAACTTTCTCCATCTTCTTCTGGCTCACTTGAATCATCTCCCCATATAGCAAATGCTTTTCTCACAAGTTGATCAACATGAGCCTTCCTCCGAGCATGGTCTAGGACCAGGTCCCTCTTGCGAGGTCTGAAGTCCTGAGTTTCCTGCTTCTGGCTGGGACAGTCCCTCATAAAATGACTAGGTTTACCACATTTATGACAAAGGTCATTTGCATTTGCTGCTCTGCTAGTCCAAGCCTTCTTTTGAAAGACGTCATGTTTCTTGATGATTTTCTGAAACCTTTTAGTAACATAGGCCATTTCATCATCCTCCTCAGTCGCATCATTTTGTGAGGTTTTCAGAGAAACAAATTTCTCCTTTTTTCCCTCCTTCATGCTTGTCCCCTGCTTTTTTTCAGCTCGTAGGTCTGGAGATTTCCAATCAGCTCATCCATGGAAAGTGTCTTCAGATCTTTTGCCTCTGTTATGGCATCAACTTTGCTTTCCCATGACTTGGGAAGAACCTTGAGAATCTTGCGAACTTGTTTGCTTAAGGGAATGGGCTCACCTAAGCACCTTAGTTCGTTGGTGATGGAAGTGAATCTTGAGTTCATTTCAAAGATAGTTTCATCTTCCTTCATACAAAAATTCTCGTAATGAGTCGTAAGCATATCGACCTTAGACTCTTTTACTCGTTGTGTTCCCTCATGGGTTGTTTGGAGACAGTCCCATATCTCTTTGGCTAATTCACAGGCAGAAATTTTGTTGTACTCATCGGATCCAATCCCACACACTAGGATCTTCTTCGCTTTATAGTTCTTCTCTATCTTTTTCATGTCCATCTCATTGTAATCCTTTCTAGTTTTGACAACTGTTGTAGTGAGTTCTCCGTCCTTCACTTCCTTTGTGGAAATGTATGGTCCGTCGAGGAGTACATCCCACAACTCATTGTCTTCAGCATTGATATAGTCATGCATGCGATTCTTCCACCACCCATAGTATTGTCCATTAAAGTGGGGTGGTCTGGTAGAGGACTGACCTTCCTCCATATTGGGTGGAGTAGTCATTCCTTCAGGATCTTTTCTTTTCTTGGTGTTAACCAAACTGAAAAGTGAAGCTCTGATACCACTTGTTGGAATGTATGCGCCTATTAGTCTAGATGGGACCAGGTCCTCAGCATAGTTACAATAACAAAAAATAAACAAAGTGTTGCAAGTAAAGATTGCACAATAACTTTACGTGGAAACCTCCTTGCTCAAGGGAGTAAAACCACGACCTGGCCTACCAGGACTTTTCAAACTGCTTCCACTAATCTTCTCCAAGCAAAAGTGAAAGTCAATTTACAGAATGAGATTAGCCTATTAATCTCAACACTAAGCAATACCTCATATTACTTAGATGAGCTACAACATATATAACACTGCCCACTAAGCTATCACCCCTAGATAACTTAGACTTTGCTAAACGGATACCACACCGCCCACTAAATCAACTAGCTGCTAGATAATTTAGACTTTGACTAAGCAGATACAACACTGCCCACTATACTAATCCTAACCGATTAATATAGACTTTAGAGTAAGAAGCTAAGTTACCCTTAACCTAGTTCTTACAATGATTCACACAAGTTTGAAACGTTTCTTTCACAAGTGAAACGAATCCTACAATATAAGCACTATTACAAGCAAACAAAGTAACAGCTGGTACAGGAAGCACTTGAAGCAATCGATCAGGTCCTTGCTATTTTGAAGCTTGAAATATCTCTCTCTTTGAATGAATGAATAACTTGTTGTTTTTCCTTGGATATATTTAGACATGAAAAGTTATTATCCAATGAACAAGCAACCTCGTCCCTTTTGATTCGTGGAGTACTCTGCAGCTTCACCAACTTTCTGACGCAGACAGCTTACCAGTTGTACAACACTTTGACCACTGGACGAGTATTCATACTCTGCAGAGAACCAGGTCCCTGCACTTGTGAGGATATCATCAAAACATCTAGGAACATAAGCACTTATCAATGTTTATATATTTAATTAATAATAAATGGTGTGGCATGTCTCCTATGCAAGTATATTGTTGTGTGTCTGTCTATGCACAATCTTACTTTTATTTTCAGTCAAACTCCTTTTCTTATTACTGTTATCTAAAGGTTAAAAAAAACTATTTTCAAATGGTAGATATTAATTGTAAAAGATCATATGTTTTATAATTATTATTTTACATCTCATTTGTTAACAAATTTATATTTATATTTTTATAAAGGAGAATAGTTTTCAGTATGGTTTAGCCAAGTTACAATAATAATAAATTATTAAAAAGGCTTAAGTCATCAACAAACACTCAAAGTTGTCCTCATAATTCACTTGGACAACTTAACAAGAAGATGTACCTATTGAACACTTAATCTATTCAAAATAGGTACCTATTAAACACTTTTCGCTGACATGGCATGGAAAGTGTATTACACCAATATTCAGCGCGTGACCAACATTTTTAGCTAATATATTTTTTTATCTCTTTCTTCTTCTTTCTTCTTCTTTCACCATTACCCATTTCCACCGCGCTTGCTGACACCACCACAGCCATTTCTATTGCACCCGCCATCGCCGCCATTCCCACCACTATCCACCCTTCCCTTTCTCTCTTATATTCAACCATTTCACCTTCTCCCTCACCACTATCATATTCATCTGGAAAGCACTTCTATTCTTTTCAAAAATTAAGATAGAAGATGGGTTGAGCTACAAATCAAACAATTTTAAAATTTCTTTTTCAAAAATGAGTAATTTCTTATGTAAAAAAACCCAATTTCAGAATTAACTATTGAATAGAAAAGCTGAAAAGAATAGAAATGAAGAAATTAAAGAAGAGTTCGATTTCAAATTGTCCTTATTTAAATCTGAGAAATCTCTTCACAAACATTTCAATTCCACCATTAATGGTTGAATTTTCTTGAGCTTTCTTCTGAATCTGAGACGAGAAAATGAAAAAAATAAAGAAATTAAAGAAGAATATGTAGTTTACTATTTCTATTTTTTTTCTTTAATAAACATATTTGGATTTTATTTTTAGTTGAATTAAGAGACATTGAATGGATGAAAGCATTTGAATAGAAAAGGTTGCAAGGTCGACGGTGGCGGACAACCGGACATGACCTTTACCTCGTTTTTATTATAATTTATTTGATTATTATTTTAACTCAAAATGCCACATGTATATCATTAATTTGTCAATTTGCCACGTCATCGCGAGTGTGTTACACACATATTATATTTTTAGCTGATTGTCAAAAAAGTTTTCAAATGGTTCAAATTCGAGTTT
This sequence comes from Solanum acaule, assembly GCA_036250505.1. Taxonomy (NCBI): domain Eukaryota; kingdom Viridiplantae; phylum Streptophyta; class Magnoliopsida; order Solanales; family Solanaceae; genus Solanum; species Solanum acaule. The sequence continues at coordinate 17,609 of JAJOOR010020528.1, read as the reverse complement.
GTAGAGGTGCTCAATAGGTATAAGGTTAGGTTGAGATATTCAAATGAATTATGTTGACAACTTTGAGTGGCTATGGATGACTTAAGCCTACTAAAAATAATAATAATAATAATAATAATAATAATTTATCACCAACAATATTTTTTTAAAAGAGTCTTGTTTTATATATCCTTCCAACCTTTTATATATATATATATATATATAAACTAAATTTTCATAACTATGATAATACATATTCCAACCTGCTTGAATTTTCCTTTTTTATAGGAAATTTATTTTGCGTTTTCATTAAATTTTTACATAAAAAAATTTAATAAACATGTTTAAAACTCTTTTCTGTGGGAAGTTGTCAGATTTTTATATTTACATTAAAATAAATTTTAATTATAATTAAACTAACACGTGGTAAAAGAAAAAAATTTAAATTGTTTTTTTTTTTTGTAAAAAGAAAGATAAAAAAGGAAAAAAATCTAACAACTCCCCCCGAAAAATAGCTACCCGTAGAAGAGTTATAATTGAACTTTACAATTCATAAACTTATTAATTTTAGATATTGTAAAATAAATTTAAATACATTTAATTTAAGTATTAAATTAAAATATAAAGATTACTAATACTATTAGTACTATTATTTGTGAATTTTTATTTATTGCATTCTTTATTTTCTATTTTTTTTAATATATAGATGAGTGATGATCGGATGACACACTAATTTTTTGGATACTATAAGATAATGATATTATGAGATCAAAGGGCTAAAGTATTTGCCCTTCATTCTTGAAACTGAGCATAAGTGTGAATCTGTATGAAGTGTATGAGCATAAGTCATGAACACAATTATGATATTAGAGACATATGTTGTAACAACTGACTTTGAGGAATACACTAGATTATAAATGGATCGATATATCTCTAAAGCTCTTTTTGAACACATCGCTATCTGATTCTCCACACTTGACTTGGTTTCTCATCTTATCATCTCCACCTAAGTCTAAAGCTGACACTTTAAAGCTATGGATCTATTCCACCATCTGATCTACATTCGCTTTACTCTAATATTCGGGAAAGGCTTATCTCATGGCTACTAAACTCTCCATGCACAAGCACTAAGTTTCCTTCTAAGTCTTCCTTCTCAGATGCTTCTTGTAACTTCTTCTGGCTTCTATAAAAGACTTTCTATAACTACTACCCACATTGACTTATAAAGCCGCCTAAGAACTCTTAAGGGAAAAATAATGCTTACATCAGCCTATTCCATATTGACAGCTCAAATACACTATCTAGGCACACATGAAAATCATAGACTTAATTGGAACCTCGTCTGATTACATACGATCTCAAGTACACCTCTTAATGGTCTTGTTACTCTAATGACTTAACCACACTTTATTGCTCTCATCTAAAAGTCAGAATCTCACACTTGTACCACTCACATTCATTGCAACTTACATCTTGATTCCCCACCTACTCTATATAAAATCTACCAGATCAGATCACAAAAATAAATATCATCATCCTCATGTTGCCCTTTTTTTTTATCATGACACTTATCTCTAATTCAAGCTTAGTGTCTAGTACTAAACACGAATATCAATATAATTGCTCGCATACTATACTAACTGATAAGTACTAGATAAAATTAAGAAACACTCACTAACTAAGACCTCATGACAAGTAGTCAATCTTTATCTCTCAGTCCAGATTACTATCACATTCCATTTCACAAACTTAAGTACTATTTACCCATTCACTATACATCATTGCCTATTTTTTTCTATAACCCTCTAAATATTATGGTCTCTCCCTTAAAATCATAAGCCTATCTTATATCTATCACCTCATGAATACTCTACTCTTTTATTCAACACTTATACTTGGCCTTCACTAACACAATGTTACATTGACATAAACCCCTTCTGGTTAAAGTATATTCTAACTCATCCATACTGGTAAATCTTACTCTACCTTCTATCATGAAATCTAAACAAACTCATCGCTTCTTAGTCTACCCATAAGGGAAAACTCCTCATTGATAACTTACTGGGTGCATGAGTGTAACAACATAATTTGTCTCATCACTATCTTCCTTTCTTAAATTACTATACATTTGCATGTATTCTTCTAACTTTGGGCGCTTTTACTACTACTGGTTATAACATCGCAAATCATACTATCTCTTTAGGTGAAAAATACTATTTAAGCTCAAAATATACTTTCCTCATAAGGTCTCACCTGAATAAAGTTTAGAGAAGAGAGTCTGGGAGTACATATCATTTTTAGCTCAAACACACGATATGAATAAGAGTATATTCTTTCGAATCTTCAAACTTAAGATCACTCACGGGCTTCTCTTAAGTCTTTTTGCAATCTCATAACTTTCTCAAGTCTTTTGCAGAGAGTAACTCATCGATAAGGATCTAGGCTTTGCTATTTCAACCACCTTGAGTATGAAGGGTAATTGAAAGGATTTGAGAAATGCATGAGTATGAATAAGTCCCTTATGACACAGTTTTATTGCATGACTTTAAGTATGAAAGAAGGGAAACGTTTTCTAAATGTCTGTAGCCCCTCATTTATAGAAGCAGGGTCCTCACGGCCATAAATAAGGTCTTACCAACACGGCTTCAAAGACATCATAGGACACTTGAACTATGTGCTCTGATACCAAGTTTGTCATGACCCAAGCCTACATCCTGGATGTGGCCGACACTCGAGAACCATTGTTGGTCCCCATGCGAACCTTCATTCAGATTGACTACAAGCAGAAGACTAACTTAAGCAAGATATGGCTAAAAAGAAATTTGTAGCATTTAAACTCAAAGTAAGTACTCAACTCAAACGGCCCGTAAGATACTCAACAATTCAAGTGTAATAGTTTGCAAAAACATCTCAAGGAACAATACATACTGAAAAACTTCTCAAATCTATCTATCTATAAAGCCTCTAATATTTAAGACAAGTGTCGGGACAAAATTCACGACGCCTCGGAACTACTAAACTGAAAGTAAATGTGAAGTCCTCCATAATACAAGAAGGTTCATCAAAAGATAACTAGAGTGTAGAGTGATCTCAGCGAATCGCTTGTTGATGATCCTGAACAGCTGCATCTGCATCATAAAAGGATGCATGTCGAATGACATCAGTGCATTTGAATGTACGAGTATGTAATATAGCCAAAGCAAAAATAACTGAATGAAAAGACTGCAATAGATAAAACATAAACTCAATTGAATGTAAAAGATTAAAGAAATGTTATTATTTAAACTTTACAAAAACACTTACTCATCTCTGAAACTCAACATAATAAGTGATATATAAAAATACACCTTAACTCTTTTTGGGAGATTCTTTAACTGAAAATCATCACTATGAGCTACATGATGATACAACATCTCACCCACGCTACCAGAACTGACCAATACCTTGCCGAGGTATAGAACACCTCAACTAAGTGGATCCACTAAGCTATGCTCAAATAAGGAGTCATCTAAAAAGTATGATCCTCCACCCATGTTGGTATACATGGTTTATGAGAATTTTGAGTTGTTTGAATGCATCCCATATCGGTGCTCAATACTACTCCCAATAATATATATACTCATGCTCAATGTATAAAAAATACCTCTTTCTCTAGTTTGAGATAATTGCTCAAACTATCCTCTTAAAAGAGGTAACTACTCTGAAATATTTTTGAACACATAAACTCGTTTAGAAATCAAAGTTTCTCTTTTCTCAAAATAATACTCTCTTTTTTCATGTCAAAATGAAACATTTGGGAATTACTTAGTTACCTCATACTCTTTCTCATATTCCTCTTTACTCCCTCAAAACTCAGTTTAAAACACAATCGTTGGCTTTAAAAGATTCTCAAAATTTATAACTCAAATTAGGGTTCATGCTGAAATATAAACATGAACGAATCAACTCAAGGATCTCAATAACAATATAGAAAACACAATACTCAGAACCCAAGAACTCAAAACTCAATGATACTACTCATATCAAGAATACTGAATTCATAGGGTTCATGCTGAAATATAGACATGATGAATCAACTCAATAATCTCAATGCATAACATATAACAATTCAATAATTAAGAATAGAATTTCAAAAGAATAGGGACTCCAGAACTCAAAATCAACTCAATAAAAACTCTTGAACTTTTCTCTTAAACTCACTTTAGTTTTGAACATGCTTTGAGATATGTGATTAGGATATGTCATAATTTACAAAGGTATATGGAGCCTATAGGATCTAATACAAAGAAATGAGGATAGATTGACAAAGAAACCCCTGGCGTACTGCTGGCGCGGGGCGCTAGGCCCCAAATTACTAGGGCTAAGTTTGGGCGCACTGCTGGCGCACCGCCCCAGGGCCTAGAGTACTGAAGCTAGTCCTGGGTGCACTGCTGGAGCGCCGCCTTTGGCCCTCTCCAGCGTCCCCGACAAATTTTCAAGTTAAAATTATAGCCCCAAGTTAGTTTAGAATTGGGAAATTTCTCCTAAACTCTACTTGTTTTTCAAACCAAAAAGAATACATGAGAAACTTTCACACAATTTCTTTTTAAAACGTAACTTTACTAGTCAATAAGGTTCATGTGATTCTAAGCATGAACAACATTATAAGATTCTACAAAGAATAGAGGAAATCAAAACTTCAACTGTTAAAAACTGAATTCAATATCAATAATCATGATTGGATCCTTCAAATGTGACGCTTTCTGACTGAATTGAGATGTCGGCCATGAGGACGAACTAGTTCAATACTATGATAAGCTTACATACCTGGAAGAACAATGTTTTTGAAGAATCTTAAAACATAACTTAATTAGAAGCCTTGAAACCATAGCTTGAAGGAGCACCATCAAGAAAACCTTTCTTGAGATTCTTGAAATAGCTTCTTGAAACTCTATGGCCAAGAATTAGGATTCTCATTAATGATTCATAATTGTATGAAGAAATTTGAGTTGGAAAGAATAATATTTTTTTAGAAGGACTTACCTTGAAGAAGAATCTTGAAAAAGATTGGAAGTATCTTGAATGGAAGTCCTATGCTTTAATTTTGCCAAAGGATTTTGCCTTAGGGTTTGAGAGAGAAGAGAATGAGGGATTACGAGATAAACATCTGATTGTTTTGGGCCATTAATTAGTCAAGATATTCATTTAGGATTTCTTAGAGATAAAAAGACAAAAATGATTCTTTTTAATGTTTTTTTCGTCGAGTAATTCGTCACTGCACTATATAAGGTTACTAAAATGGTCATAACTTTTTACTCGAAAGTCAGATTATTTTTAAATTTGTGGTGTTGGAAAGAAAATTCAAATACCTCTAATTTGATTGGTTATGGGATACGTAACTCTTTAAGTTCTAAGAGATATGGTCTTTTGAAGTTGACCCAAGTAGAATCTTACATCAAAACTTAATCGATATGGAAGCTTTCAACTCAACTTTGTGCTAGAGGATTCTAGTGACCATAATTTATATCCAAATTCATTCTCACACTAAAGAATTGACCTCTACACATATGGGCAATTTAAGAATCACCTGGTATGATCTTATTCACAAATGAAGATGGGTCAAGTCTTAACTTAGAAATTTTTGAGGTGTTACAGTATTAATTTCATATGACTCTGTAATATAATTGTTTGTTATTTTTCTACAAAATTCAATTCATTATACATAATTATGATTCATATTTTGTTAGAGGAGGGCAAAAAATATCGAAATAAATAAAGTCAAATTTAACAACACAAATGAATAATATAATGTATTAACTAATATTAGTTTGTTATTGAGGGGATTATAAATTGTATAACATACATAAATCCCATATTGTAAAACCTAAAGTACATCATATCCCTACTCTTTTCTATTTTATAAAAATCCCTTAAAAATTGTAGCATCCGGATACATTCTACTCATCCGGATACATAACGCTCGATATATTAAATAACTTGACTGTTATGCTTATAAAGGAATCTAAACGTAAAATTAATTATCAGTTTCACGAATCACGTAAAATAGATTGATATCCATCTATTCCAATTCGTAACAGATCCAAAGAATTCAAAATTCAAATTTTCTTCTCCTCCATCTATCCCAAATCATAACATATCCAAAATAGACGACCATAGTTGCTGATACATGATGAATATATTGATTTTTGTTGAGATATTAGGAATTTGGGTGAGCGATCTGAGTTATGAACGATATAATAGTGATAGAATAGTTGCTGGACATATGATTTCTTTTGTGAATCTCAAATCCATCATTACAACTGAATTGAATATCAAATTGTCCATTGATACAACAGAGATACATGATGACTGGAGAGATACATTGCTTTGATGCTACATCTGGTGAAATTGTACGTATGTGTCGAAGTTAGAGAAAACGATACTCATTAAATAAAGCAGCACTCATCTCTGTAATAGTGAAATATAAAGTAAACCACAACTTCAATTTCAAGGTACAAAGATCTGATAAAAAAAAGGTATGGAATTAGTTATTTTGTATTGTGAATTACTTCCTCCGTTTCAAAAAGAATGATCTAATTTCCTTTTTAATCTGTTTAAAAAAGAATGACCCATTTCCTTTTTGGGCAACACTTTAACTTCAACTTTCCACGTGGAATTTTTAAGGCCACGAGATTAAAGAGTATTTTGGTATATTTGACATCTTTAAATTAGAACCACAAGATTAAAAAGTCTTCTTTCTTTTCTTAAACTCCGTTCTAAGTCAAACTAGGTCATTCTTTTTTAAATATTTTTTATTTTTTTGATATATAAGTCGTGATATATTGTTATTCCTAAGACGTTTAGTGAGTTTGTAATTGATATTTTGATACATATTATTTTAAATGTATCATGAACATATGTTTTTTTGTTTTTATTTTTTGATATTTATATGTAAGTCACGATACATTAGTATTAGATTACCATCGTATTTTGTCTTTTTATCTGTAAATTATCATATCGTCATTATTTTGTATTTGATATGTGCGAATGTATATCTAGCTCTGGTTTGTATAACATTTATTAGAATAACATATTGTATCTGATACATATAACAAAATGAGTATCAATTAAGAAGTATCAGACACATGTTGTATATCATTATTAACGAGTGTGTATCTAGCTCTAATATTTATAAACATATATCGAGCTAATAGCGTGTATCTGGTACTTATGTATTTGAAGTGATGTATCAGTTAACTATTTGATCAGCCTTTCTTCGAAAACACAAAAAAATGGTATTTCATTTAATGTATCATTAACTTAATTAATGTTTGCCGGTTGTTGCATCGTCAGAATTTATTTTTTCGTTTATGAATCTAGAAGATACATTGTTAGCCTTGAGCGAAAAATATATAATTATGGGAGATTTCAACTAGAAGAAATACCTTGTGCACATGCAATTGTTGTTTTGAATAGCAAGAATATTACAGATATGTATCATCACTGCTTTGATTACTACATTGCAGTGAATATGTATCAGATACATTGATACATAAATCTCACTATTTTAGATCCTAATTACTATGATTCACGATAGTTTGTAATATTACTTTATATACCATATTTTTACTGCGGGGTACATGTGTCATTAGAGGTGAGATACACGTATCCAACTGTTTTAAAAGTCGAGTTACATGAGTTGTTGTAGACGTTGTGGACAAGAAGGTCACAACCGTAGAACTTGTTTTTTTCCCAAAGAAAAGCTAATCTTTGAATTTATATAAGACATTCATGTTCATGTTGAATAATTTTTCAATTATATGAATTTTCACTATTATATTTCTATAAAGTAGTTTGAATTGTTAACAATGTGAAGCATTGATACAATATATGTGAGTTTTCCTATTTTGTATAAAAATTAGTTCAATTTGTGTGTGAATGATTTATCTGATACACAATTAACTTATGTGAATCTATATGCATTGATAAGACTCATGTCTAAGTTATCTAATAATAAATAACTTATGTGAATCTATATGCATTGATAAGACTCATATCTAAGTTATCTAATAATAAATAATTTATGTGAATGTGATACATAATTATGTAATTTATATGCATTGATAAGACTCATATCTAATGTATTATATACATTAAGTGAAATATTGATTATGTATTTCTGAACTTTCCTTTTGTAACATGTTCAACTAGTGGGAAACACCATATACACATAATGTATCATACAAACACCATTTTCCTTTTATACAATTGATTAAATTAGTTATGAATCTGATACTTATATTTCTAAACTCTAAATGAATAATGTGAAAGATTTAAGTATCAGATGATGTGTTATGTATCAACCTATAATTAAAACACAAAGTATAAGAATTTACATGATATAATCAATAACAAAAAATATTCAAATTCAAAAATGACATGAAACAGTTTTTAAAGTAACACTCTAAAGCTTAAGTAAAATTGTGTTAAAAAAAGAAACAAAACATCAAAGGGTGCCTATTTATTGATACATAATCACTATTTGATGAACCAAATCATCTTGCTACGGTGGAGTGAAGCGACCTTTGGGCTTTGGAGGATCATCTTTATTGCTAACATAGCTTGACTTTTCCTTTTCAGTATTGTATCTCCATAATAATGTTCCATATCTTGTGCGAAGATAATCAGCTCAAAAACCATGTGATGGAATGTTGATTTCATCACAAAGGAACTCAGCAAAAGCAACTACAAAAAGTAAATCATCATGAGAAACATGCCAAGTTAATCATATGATAAATAATTTCAAATAAAAGTAAATCATGAGAAACAAAAATAATGTATCGAAAACAATAAACAAAGAAGTTAAAAAGTTTTTATATACTAATTACCTCAATAAAAATGTTTTCCATAAACATGCCAAATTTGGGCTTTACACCCACAACTCTCCTATTGCTTTCCATAAACATGCCAAATTGATCATATGATACATAATTATAACTACAATGTATCTTAATGTTTAGTTGATACATAATGATTTTAAAAAAAAAAGTAACTGGTACTCAATATCAATTGATGATCTATGCAATCTGACAGATATTTGTAACTGATACTAAATTCCCACTAGTTGAACATGATACAGAATTGCCAACATTTAAACATGATACAAACAAAGGAGTACAGTTAAATTAGCAACTTGCTATTTATCTTATATTTGTATCTGATACATTTTAGTAAACTTTTGTATCTGATCCATACTGAAAAATACATTTCTTGAATGATACATTATTGAACTTTATTTCTTTTATCAATAATTTCAGAAAATTGCAGCAACTCCTCAAATAATGTACAAAATAGGGTTTAGTGTGTCAACTAATTAAAACTAAATATTGATACATTACAATATGAAACATTATTTTTTCATTAATATATCATTTTTTGATTAACTAACCAAAACAGATTCAACAATCGATAAAGAAGATCGGCATACTAACCTTAGGTAAGGATGGTCGAAGTAATTGCAGGAGCAAATTTTTTACCCCTCTTTTTGGAGGTTTTAACAACCTGTGCTTTCGAAGATGAAGGGACACCCTTCTTCAACTTCTCAATGTTTACCTTCGCCATTACTAAAGGATCGTGTAGTTTTTAGATCTATTTTCAGCCCAACCAATATCTTCATAATCAAAAACATGACCAAAGTAAGGTTCATTTAATTGTGTAAAATCAAGACTAAAATATGGTGCATCTTCCATATGTATCAGCTGTAACATCCCGAAAACTTTTAAGATAAGATTCGAGCTATTCTTTATTTGTGAATAAGATCGTATTGGAGATTCTTAAATTGCCCATACTTGTAAAGGTAAACTCTTTAGTGTGAGAATGATATTGCATATTAATTAAGGTCACTAGAAACTCCTAGCACAAAGTAGAGTTGAAAGTTTCCTTACCGATTAAGTTTTGATGTAAGATTCTCCTTGGGTCAGCTTCAAACGACCATATCTCTTATAATATAAAGAGTTACGGGATCATAACCTATCAAATTAAAGGTATTTAAATCTTCTTTCCAACGCCACCAATTTCGCGTCAACCCAAGTTTTGAGTAAAAAGTTATGACCATTTTAGTAACCTGATAGAGTGTAGTGACGAATTAGCCGACGGGAAAATATTAAAAAGGTCATTTTTGTCATTTTACCTTTAAGAAACCCTAAACGAATTTCAAGAACAATTAAAGACCAAAATCAATCATATTTACATCTCTTAATACATCATTCTCTTCTCTCTCAAGACCTAAGGCAAAACCCTAAGGAAAAATCAAAGTAAAAAACTTCATTCAAGATTCTTTCCATCTTTTTCAAGATTCTTCTTCAAGGTAAGTCTTTCTCCAAGAATTCCATTCTTTACAACTCAAATTCCTCCATAAAATTATGAATCACTAATGAAAATCATAATTCTTGTCCATAAAGATTTCAAGAAACTAATTCAAGAATCTCAAGAAAGGTTTTCTTGATTGTTACCTTTAAGATAGGGTTTCAAGGCTTCTAATCAAGTTCTTATTCAATATTCTTCAAGAACCTTGGTTTTCCAGGTATGTAAGGCTATCATAGTGTTGGACTAGTTCGTCCTCACACCCTATACCAACTTTCAAATCAGTAAAACAATAATCTAGGATTCTTTCCCTAGATTTGAGTATTCTTGGGATGAGATTTGAGTTCTTGAGTTCCTTATTATTTTTGAAATTCTATTCCTAATTATTGAATTGTTATATGTTATGTATTAAGATTCTTGAGTTGATTCATTCATGTCTATATTTCAGCATGAACCCTACGAATTGAGTATTTTTTTTATGAGTAGTATCATTGAGTTCTGAGTACCGAGTTTCCATATTGCTATTAAGATCCCTGAGTTGAGTTGATCATGTTCATACTCCCACATGAACCCTATGAATTGAGTTATAAATTTTGAGAAGTTTTAAAGTCAACACTTGAGTTTTAAACTACATTTTTGAGGAAGTAAAGATGAGTCTTGAGAAAGAGTTTCTAAAACATGATTAGTATGACGATTGAGTATTCCATCAATGTTTAAGCAGTATGGTATCTAGATATACCATCAATGTTTATGCAATATGACTTCCTGAGTCATCAATGATCATATTACAATATGATTTTGATATGTTTTTTAGAAAGAGTTTTCAAGTATGAGTTGAGTAAGAGTATAAGGGGACTAAGTATTCCCAAAGGTATTAGTTTTTACATTAATAAAAGAGAAACTTTGATTTCTAAATGAGAAATGAGTTCAGAAGATATTTCAAGAGCAGTTACCTCTTTTAAGAGTGTAGTTTGAGAAATTATCACAAACTCGAGGAAGAGTTATTTTTTTAAACATATGAGCATGAGGGATATATTATTGGGAGTAGTATTGAGCATCGATATGTGGATAAGTTCAGACAACTCAAAATCCTCATAAACCATGTATGCCAACATGGGTAAAGTATCATACTTTTTAAATGAATCCTTATTGCTTAGTGGATCCACTTAGTTGGGGTGATATATACCCCCCCCAAGGTATAGGATAGTTCTAGCAGCGTGGGCGAGACGTTGTATCATCATGTATCTCATAGTGATGGTTGTCGGCTAGAGAATCTCCCAATAAAGTTAAAGCGTACTTTTATATCACTTATTATGTTGAGTTCAGAGATGAGAAAGTATTTTGTAAAGCTTTAAATGATTTAACTCCTTTATTTCTTTACATTCAGCTTGAGTACATTGTTATCTATTCTAGTCCTTTCTTTCAGTTATTTGTTATTCAACTATATTACATACTCGTACATTCAATGTTGTCACGCCCCGAGCCTACACTCTGGACATGACTGGCACTCGAGAACCATTGTTGGCCCCAAGCGAACCCTTGGTTTGGCGTAATTCTTAGCAGAAGACTTACTCATAATAAAAACACTTTAAAAAGTAACTATAACTCAAATGATAACTTAGAATGTTTTAGAAATAACATTCAACTAGACAAAGTGGCAACTCAAGTCTCAACATAAGCGAAATGAAAATGAAAATAATCAAGAACTAGTGTCTATCAATCTATGAAGTCTCTAAATACTATGAGGGATGTCAAAACAAGACCTCCGATCATCCTAACAAAACTGAATAACAAAACATAATAAAGGGATCCTTCGGAAAGCAAGGAGGCTCACCAATGACTCTGGAACTCGACTGGATCAACGAAGTGTTGGAGGCTAATCCTGGTTACCTGTATCTGCATCATAAAAAATGCAGGCCAAATGGAGTCTGTACATGGAATGTACGAGCATGTGAGGGGAAATCTAAAACAAGACATAAGTTTGAACTTGAACTGAAAGAAACATTTACTTCATTTCAACTCTACTCAACTCATTTCAATATAAAGCAGTAATAAAGATGCAGTATAAAGAAAAGCTTTAAATAGTAGACAAGAACTCAATGTATTAAAAAATACAATATAAACTATGTTTGCATATGTAAAGATACAAAATAAGTCTGTGGGAGTTTCTCTAACCGACAACCATCACTATGAGCTATGTGATGATACAACGTCTAGCCCACGCTGCCAGAACTGTCTTATACTTTGTCGGGGTATAGAACCTACTACTAAGTGGATCCACTAGTCTATGCTAAAAAGAATTAAGGAATCATCTAAAAAGTATGATCCTTTCTACCCACGTTGGCTACATGGTTTATGGATACTTTGAGTTATCTAAACTAGTCCCCATATCGGTGCTCAATATTAATCCCAAGATGTAACTAGCTCATATGGTTAAAAACATAACTCTTTTTGTGGTTTGAGATTATTACTCAAAAATCTTTCTTTTAAAAGAGATGGTATTAAAATTGCTTATGAAAACTCTTTTGGAAAACGGTGTTTCCTCTCATCTTAAATGTAAATACATTTGCTCTTGGGAATACTTAGTTCCCATAAATCATTTTAAAGAAAATGAACTTACTCTACTCTTCTCAACTCTATGTTCAAGTCATTTAAAACAAGTTGTAAAACAATAGCAAAAGACCTCTTAAAATGACTCGAAGAACTCTCAAGACTTGACTCTCCACTCTACCTTGAATTTGAATCATGGATTCAAGGGTTATGATTCATGTTTATGAATGATTTCTAGAAGTTTAGAAGTAGTTAAAATCCATAGGGAATGTAGGTACACTTTAGGAGAACTTAGACGGGTAAAACGGTGGAAAAAGGGTGGAGGCAGGCGACCCTGGCATGCTGGTGCACTGCTGGCGCACCACGCCACCCTCCTCCTAGAATGTTCCGGCGAATTTTTCAACTCGTTTTCTGACTTTAATTTGACTAGATTCGATTTTTGTTTCTTAATTTCTCTTTAGATTCAGTTACCCAATACATGTACGCAAGAATGTACTCAAAAACAAATCTCAAACTCGATACGATTATCTCAAGAACTCATCAATCCCATCCTATATCAAGAACGAAAGCAAATTCAAGAACACTAATCAAGAACATCAAACCTTCAACATTCTAGGATGAAATTACGCTAAAAATAACATGATTGACGCGTGGTTGAACAAACTCAATGCTATGTGAACTCACATACCTCTTAAGGATCAAACCCTTGCCGAAATCCACAACCAAAAATCTCAAGAACTTGACGAACAATTGAGTTTTCTCCACTTTTCACTTCTTGAACTCTTTTCTAAAACCCTAGCGTGAATTATGATTGTGTAAACTGAACCAAATCAGTTTAGACCCCTAATTATTTACTAAAAATGAATTAAATCTGATAGGGTAAGGAAAATACCAAAATACCCCTCATATTTTCGGGTAAGTTTCCTTAACTGGACAAACCGAATTCAAACGAGCGTATCTCCCCCATATAAGCTCAAAAATTAGCAAACTTGGTGGCGTTGGAAAGAGGATTCCAAGACCTTTAATTTGATATCTTATGGGCTTCCTAACTCATCTTGTACCGAAAGTTATGGTCGTTTGAAGTTGACCCAAACTCAAAACTTAAGCATAATTTGCAATATTTCAGATTTTGCTTTTTCCAATTTAGTTCTTTCTAATTTTAGCTCTTTCTAATTTTAGCTCTTTCAAATAGCGAGGTGTTACAAATGTACTGATGTCATTCAACCTACATCTTTTAATGATGCATATACAAGTTATTAGGATCCTCAACAAGAGTCTGACCACTTCATCCGCTCGTCTACTTATTAGTGAGACCTCCTTGCTTTCGGAGTACTCCAGTTTTATGAGTTAGTAGTAGTTCTTTTGAGGAGTTGTGGGTCTTGTCCCGACACTCATCTTTGTATAGTAGAGGCTTCATAAATAGACTGTTTTGGATAGTTTTCCGTTTCAGATATTCTATTTAAAACTTATGTTTCATACTTAGTATATTCAACAAAGTTTTGAGATTCAGTATACTGTTTTAAAATGTTTCTTTCAATTTGATGCTTATGTATGCTCAATTTAGTCTTCCGCTTGTAGTAAGCCAGGATTAAGGTTCGTTTGGGACCAGCAATAGTTCTTGAGTGCCAGCCATGTCCAGGGTGTAGGCTCGAATCGTGACATCATCGTTTTGAAGAAGAAGAAAAAAAAAAGAGGATGAACCCGATCTTCGGTAGCAGTATTGTTTGACTGTCACATTCCGATCTGAACTGGCGTCGGTTGCCATTGAACAACATTCTGGTTGCTAAAAAAAGGGGATATAGGCATTTGAAGTTTTCAAGAGAAATTATTTTGACAGGAAAGAGACTGATTTCGAATTTCAAACGTAATGGAGCAATTAACTGAAAAGATCATGGAAATAAAAATTGGGAGAGATTTGTGGAATTAAATCAGGAAGAAGTGATAAACATGTGTTTGGGGAGTGGGGAGTTATGTATCCGAAGTTTTGGTTTTGGAAGTAAAATAAGGGATTTTGGAAATTTTTAAAAATTGTAGGAAATAATGGGAAATATGAAAAATAAAGGTGTGTATAGGTAATTTTTCCTTATCAATTAGTGCTAGATTTATCACTAAAATCAAAATAAGAAGATAATGTATGCATATGTAGTCAAATATATATTGTATTTGGATAAATAGGTATGTAGAAAGTTCCACGATTCAAACATTACTCGTTATTTAATTGTAACCATTACTTATTTACATTAAAAGTATATTAATTATAATTAACAAACTCAATATATCTCATCTAATCTTTTAAAGTATATTTATTTATTTCTTCTTCTTCTATTTTTTTTTATACTTTGAAAAATAGTGTATTTATGTAGTCAAATATGTTTCCACAATTAAAACATTACTCGCTATTTAATTGTAACCATTACTCATTTACATTAAAAGTATATTAATTATAATTAACAAACCCAATATATCACTTCTACTCTTTAAAAATATATTTATTTATTTCTTCTGTTGTTTTTTTTTACTTCGAAGAATAGTGTATTTATATATGTTATTTATTTTTAAATCATTATAAATTACAAGAATGTTCTTTCATTTCTAAAGAAGATGATTACATGTAAAAAGGAACCAAACACATTTATAGGAAGGTATAATATAATATTTTATTTTATATTCTTTTTATGTAAGAAAAACTCTTTAAAATATTTAAAAGTTTCAACTAAAATTCACATATATAAAATATTTATATAAGATAAAATATTGTTATATATATATATATAATACCTCTTCTACTTAAATAATATTTATTAAATTATTTATGTTTTTCGTGATCGCGCGAAGCGAGGATGAATTCACTAGTTAAATGATAAAAGTAAAAAAATTCAACAACAAAATGAGAAGAGTGAATTGAAAAACTACAATGAGAAATAACAAAAAAATAAAATTATTTGATTATTGAAATATGCCACATCACCTAATCAATTGTTATTGACAATTATAACATATAAAACTTGATTCAAATTTTGGGGAAAAGGAAAAAAGGGACAAAAGATAAATAAGAATGCTAGTTATAGAAAGATATCACAAATAAACAAAAAAAAACATGTGGAACACATAACTCTATAATATACATCTAAATGCAGAGTTTTTTTTTTTTTTAAATATAATTTGCACCTCAATTTTTAAAATGTGACCTCTAAAACCAAGCAATAAGTATAAGCATAGGGGGGGGGGATTTACACTCTGAAGAAACCTCTAAAAATTAGATTCTTAAAAGAAAAAAAATATGTTATTTAAAATGTTAGTTACAAGTGAAAACAGAAAAAATTTCAAATCCGAACTTACATTACTCATCAATTAATAGAAGATTAAAAACAAACTAAAAGCATAAAAAAATGGGGAAAAACTTACAATATGAAGAAACCTAAAAATCAGGTTCTGAAAGAAAAAAAAACGTTAGTACCAGATGACCAGTGGCGGAATATTTGGGGTTCGAACCCAAAACTTCTTCATTCAAATGTACACTCATTACCACTGCACCAAAGGCATAGCTTTTATCAAGTGTATCCAACTTTAAATATAAATCATTTAAATGTAGAGTTTGACATATATATATAACGTAATTTTCTGATGAAGGGTGTCCAATTGGACACCAATTATCCAAAATGTTGGTGTCAACACTGAAAATAAGAAAGCATAAACGAACTTACAGTGTTGCGTCATAACCCTTTGAACCCATGGCTAAACTAATTAGCAAATATTCTAAGCCCTCTAATATTGTGATGCGTGAATGGTAAGAGTTTGTTGGGATTCTTAATGTGATATATGAAAGATTGTGTCATTCCATAAATGTGGAATAGAAGAGGTTGTAACGTCTTTGACAATAATTTTTCTATTAATGTGTGGATATTATTATATTAAATTATTGATTTATAAAATGATTAAAAAAGCCAAAAAATTACAAAAAAAAAGATAAATACAATTCTTGAGCTATGAGAGGGGCCACATCACCGTGCTCATATTCAGATTTATTATTATATATTGTATGCTATGTATTGTATGCCTTGTTCATCCTTAACCGTAAGCATGATGTCCTTAGTCTAGGTTAGGCTAGCATTGCCTTAGACTTATGACCTGTGTGGGCTGGATAGCCTTGACTTGCTGCCGACGTCGTTTGGATGACTTAGCTCCTTGTAGACTGGAATAGCTGACTTGAGTCAGATAGTTTGAGCCTTAGATTAGGCGTTATCGCTACTTGCTGCACTTCTGTATCTTCTCCCTCTCATTCTGCGATTCTAACGCATTCTCGAAGGTTTGGTGCATCACTCGAGGTGTGGGATTGAGATAGTATAGGCTTGGAGCCTTTTCTGTGATACCTTAGAGTGGACGGCGTTCCACGGTGGTTGTTGTTTGATTAAATCCTATTAGAGATACCATCACCCCCATGGTCGTTCTTTCTAGCTAGGCTGGGAACGTATCGCTGGCTGGGTAGACTCGGTGATATCGGCGATCGCCCCCGGGCCTCTCTTTCTAGCTGGGCTAGGAGTGTGCTGCTGGCTGGGTGTCCCCGGGTCGCTCTTTCTAGCTGGGCTGGGAGCTGATTGCATGGTAGGATGACTCGCGATATCTACCTCACTCACGGGTCCTTCTTTCTAGCTGGGCTGGGAGTGGACTGTTTGGTTGGGTGCCCCCTAGGGTCACTCTTTCTAGCTGGGCTGGGAGTGCACTGCTGGCTGGGTGGAGTC
>JAJOOR010020527.1:0-19251 GCA_036250505.1 Solanum acaule | reverse complement strand
AAGTATAAGAAATATTTAAAAATTATATCAAAGTAAATATTTTTATGTATAAAATAAAATTTTAAAATTATATATATAATGTCGGGTTGGTTTTTTTTAGTTAAAACCAAACCAACCCAAATATAGTCGGGTTTTTTTTTTCAACACCAAACCAAGTCAAACCAACCACTAGTCGGGTTTTTTTTTCGGTTTGCGGTTTGATTCGGTTTTCGGTTTGATTTTGTACACCCCTATAGTCAAATATAACATATTTTAAGCATGATATTAAGGAAATATTAAGAAAATGTCCATTTTAAAGGTTTGCTTGCAAGTGAAACTGTAGAAATGAAAGACTGAGTAGGTCATTGTATAAGTCAAGCCTGAGGTGTGTGATGTCTATCTTTGGAATTTTCACCAGTTCATGGTTAGTTTCACACCTTTTCAAGTAATAATGCTTCCTCATGAAATTAGATGCATATCTTAGCAATGAGTGATCTAATCATGCAATATTGGGTTGTTATTTATGATCCACATATCCAACACTGTATGTTCAAAGATTTTTTCAATTGCTAAATGTGGTTTCATTACTTGTAGACACTGTTCAAATAAGCAAATTTCCTAGGATGTAATAATGAACATTGTTTAAGAATGACTTCTATGAGCATTATTGATTATCCTTTCCACCTTGTGTAAATTAGTGCCATAGGTATGAACTTATACGTTATATGTGAGATATTTTCTATTACAAATTAAGCTACAAATCTTCTTTGACCACATTATCCTATGCCTTTTTAGTTAGAGTAACATATGATAGTTATCTGTCAAGTGAATAATTGAGAGCACTGTCTTTGGCAAAACTCCAATACATGCTCATTTTCTTGTAGCTAGAGACACATTCCTTCTAAAGGATTTACTTTAGATTCCATATCTAAAATTTGAGATGGTTTAGGGGTGATTTTGAGTTGATCAAAATTGAATAATCGGTATATATTTCATGTATGGTTAAGTTATTTTTTACATCTAAATTACATCTAAAGTAACCAAATTAAATTTTCATGAACTCAGTGCATTAGATGAGAATCAAGAAATTGTCAAAAATGTACAACTCCCATTACAAAAATGAACCAAGATATACACCATTATTCTTATAAATAAACAATTCAATTCGATGAATTAAAAAAAATAGGCAAGAGACTGCTTAAGAAGCAAAGATCACTTGCACCTATTCCATCAATACGTGTATTTGATTGGACATGTGCTTTTGGGCACACCAACAATTTCACCTCCTGAATTAAATAATGGCAAAAGATCTCTGTAGATGTCTACAGTGCACATGAAAATTGATTCAGTTCCTCCAGACTCTTCGAAAGATGAGGAGGCCAACAACATACCCCACGACATAATTTGGGGTATAAGAAGGGTAAAATGCAAGTAGACCTTACCACGTGAAACAAAAGATTGTGCCATATTTGTGGAAGTATTGAGTCTTCACATCAAATTAAAGGGCATCTCTGAGGCATGCACAATTATATCTGTTGGTGACTTTAAAATCATGTAAAACAGAATACGCTAGCTAGCATTATCTCGATGCAATTCAAATGAAGTTGAATGCAGTTAGTTGTTATGCTTGCTATGATGTCATAGAGATAAGGTCATGTTGGTTGATGATCAAATTCAAATAACAAGTGCATGGAGCGCGTACCCTCATCACAAACTCAACTAAGAAAATATAACTCAACTAATTAAAATAATAAAATTAAATTCGGAGAAGTAAAACAATTAGCTTGAAGTTGTAGAGCATCAAAGAGAAACTACAGTTATTTTAGGCGTATTATCAAGATTAAACCTTGTTACATCAGTTGTTCATATGATGGAACTTCTCTAATATCATTTGAAATTGGAGTCTCTAAAATGTATCAAAAGTTCCAATAATTGTTGCTCCTTAATCTTTGTGATTTGATTAGTCTTATCAACTGAACATTTGCAAGGTTTCTTGTTTTCACTTCTCATGCTACGTCTTTTCCAAATGGTAAACTGATATAATGACTTTTCTACTTTAAGTGCATTATCGCACCCACCGTTCATGTTATTTGTTTCATGGGTATCTGAATTCTTAAAAATGCATCCATGTTAATTTCTCTCTTTTATTACTTCACCAATGAGATAATATTTTGAAGACGAAATCATTCTTTTAAAAGAGATAACATAAGACGAAATTATTTTTCATTGATATCCTCTCTATAATCTCTATTTGTTGACTACCCGATCATCCAACATAACTTTCTATACTTGTATAGAAAGAGATTAGAAAATATTTTACACCATGTAATACACATAAACAAAGCAAGTAAACAATCTTTAAAACAATCAATCTTTGTGATATAATGATATCTTTAAGGTTAAAAATTATAGCTAGCTAGCTATCTATATTTATTCTTGTAATGCACATATATTCTTATAGTGAAATTCTAGAGAAAATACGTCTAACTGGATCACGGTTAAATATATAGAACCAAATAAAGAGATATATTAATTATAAACAGAAAACAAAGGCAATAGAAGTAGGTACATGGATTTTAAGCTGAAACAAAAAGAATGATAAAAGGGCATCACCCTCCATAATCAATGTCAATCATCATCATCAACAATAATAGATGAGAGTGAGCAGAAAGTAGCTATTTCTAGAATGATAAAAGAGTACAACTTATGTTTCTAGAATTATCATTATATTTTGTGTGCTGTTTTTAGAATAGAAATTTGGAGTTAGATATTTTATTATAAAATATATCATTTACCCTTGTATGAGGAGCATTAGTTTAAGCATACGAAGTGCACAACCTCTGTTTTTTTCTGATGAAAAATGGCGTGAAACCGAAGATACTAAAAAGTTATTGCCGCAAAAGCGAGCATACATATTTCCAAACACGACATAAGTTCAATTTTGCTTTACTCTTTGAGGCAGTTGAAACATGCTTTCTACCATATTAACTGAGTACATATTCTTCAATTATATTAAACAAGTTACTGTACATCGTCACAATTCGAACAATCCTGTAAAACTCGAAAGGACAAACACATAGCATGCTCGCTTTAGAAAAGCTAAACAAACTTGTTGTGACAACAACACGAATCGCGAAAAAGATCGTACACACTTTCTAGTTTGAATAGCTCACATAAGATTTTTCCTGAAATAAGCACCCATAATTCCTTGCTATAATATGATACTTTGAGTACAACACTGTAAAAAGATATCCTGTATATATATATATTGTGCGCCGTTCGTGCATTTTGTGCGCCACACGTGCATCTCTTGTCAATTAGTAAAATATATTTAAATTTTATATATATATACTAGGTAAAGAAACCACGCTTCGCGCGGGGTGTAATTTCTTTGTTTTCAGTAATATATTGAGTGGTGTGTAATATATTTTGCTTTTTCTGTATTTATCTTTTCGAATTGATGCGTAGACTTTGTAATCATCATATGGTAGCAATGCAATGTCTATACAATGCTGAAGTGTTATGCATGTCAGGGCTGTTTTTTTTTTGCGGACATAGTTATTTATGATGTATATGTAAATAAAAAAATTCATCTATATATTTGTCTGTCTATTGTATTTCATGTTTTAATGTACGTGCTCATTCAGGATTTTGTGAGCATTTGGAAATTTACTTGTCCAAGTTGTGTACCTCAGAATTGCTGAAGTGTCTCGTCATACGCAGTGAAATAGTATCACGTCGGACTTAGCATGTAATTAAATAATATATTTAATAATAACACATTTTGTTTGTAGATGGATGGCATTGTAAGTGGACATAATTTTCCCCAGCAAGTGCAAGTTATATACTTTAACAAAGTCTTATATTAGCTACCAAAAGTACAACTTGTACACCTGATGTTACATGTTTGTATTGGTTGCTCTGATAAAGATATGGAAGCGATTATTTAAATAAGGTCTATATTATATTGAATAGTTTGTGGGCTCTTGAATTCATCCAGCCTGGCCGATCTCGTTTTTGTGTAGGCTGGATGATGCTGCAGTGCAAAGCTTGTGTTCACTAGTTGTTTGGCTGCCATCTCCATCATGATTCATTAGTTGTTTCTCTACTTATTTGAATGTACGACATTGTGAAATGGTTGTTATGAAATTGTATATCAGAATGATATTATTTGATAGCACGGGAAAAATATGAATTTAAAAGAATACCTCGTCTCTTTCTACCGCTCTAGGCCATACATTCTGGAAGAATTCTTCGTAAACAATGTTTTTAATGAATGTTCGGTCTTCTGTGTCGCCATTCGCATTTAGGAAAGTTAATCCTTCTGTTGTTGTTACTCGTGATACAGCTACATACAGTTGTCCATGTGTGAATACCTATTTTGGTACATACAGTCCTACCCGATGTAGTGTTTGTCCTTGGCTTTTATTGATTGTCATAGAGTAACATGTGGTTAATGGAAGTTGCCGCCATTTTAACTTGAATGGCCACTTTGATTCGTTAGGTGATAGAATAATTCTTGAAATTGTGACCCGTGAACCAAGGTTCTTACCTAAAATGATGTTTGTGCTAACATACCAAATACCAAGATGTGTGATGACTAATCTTTTCCTATTGCAAAGGCCTTCTGTTTGGTTTAGATTCTTAAGAAGAATAACAAGGATTCCTACTTTTAAGTGTATGTCAGGTTAGGGATCCCTGGGAAGCGTAGGTTGTTTAGAAATTCAGTTAGGTACAATATATTTTCTTCGTCACTGTTCACACTTGCTTTGCACACATTGTCTGAACTATAATATGTTCTTCCTTCCCCTGGAATCATCTTCATAATTACGTCATTTAACTCATGCACCAGTTCATTTTTAGGTGTCAATATTGCTCTTTCTTTCAAGTATGCCGGGTCGTTGTACTTCTGTAAGAGAGACGGATATACCGCATTAACAATTGATCCGATAGGATCGACATATGGTTCAAAGCAAACATCATGTGGTAGATTAATCATGTCCTTATATGTAGCATCATAATTTGATCCCTCTCCGACCTGCAACAACCATTTGTCGAATGTGAATGTTAATGATGGAACAAAAGCTCTACTAAAGGATATATATCATTATAACTCGAGTTTAAATATAATACAAATATAATAGGAGGTGAGCTGTTCGAAATAAACTGTCAGTCACAACACTGTCAATTTTAACCAAGCTAGGGGGGGTAATTGAAAGTAATGGGGTAGCAAGCTTTTGAGGTAAACAGGACATTATAATGTATTTAAGAATAAGACATTGGTTCCACAACCATTGTTAATTGGCTCCTGGTGGTTCTTCTAGGATTCAGGAATGAGTGATGGCCCTCAAGTGGGAGTGTTGTCTCCGCAGGTAGTTGATTCGCAATTTCCATAAGTGAGCGTATTCCTAGTCGACGGGATCTGGAGGTAGTTCTGTTAATGAAGCAAGATAACAAGGCAATATTAATTGTGAGCAAAAATAATGAAGTAGAAGTTATAATGTGGGTGTTACCTGAAAAATCTACATGAGGGGTTAGGTTTGAAGGAGTGGATGTGGTTCTTTCATCATTCGGTATATTCATGTGTGTTTATAGATTTGAGTAATTAATTTATGACTTAAGGGGTAAATGAAAATCCGGGGGGGAAAATGGCTGACCTAGGGTTTCCTTCCTAGCCAGCAGCTGCGCAACTCTCATGGCTGCTATGGCCACTGGACGGCCTCCTTTCGAGGTTGTCCAACCCGCCCACCACTCCAAATACGCCACCCTTTTCAATTCCAATACTATAAATTCTAAGAAATTTGCCCTAAGTAATTCAAAAACAATAGAAAAATCAATCAAAATAATTCATGGAGAACCTACTATCACAATTTCAATGGAGGAAATGCTAGACTGTTTGATTGAAGATGGATTGCATCAAGAAGTGGTGTTTAAATTATCCCATGGTGCACCAGATTTAAAGGTATTAAGGTCAATTTTACCGAAACATCTTGGTACCAAGGGCAATTGTTTAATTGGCTTACTTGCTCGAAGACAAATTTTGTTGAGATTTGATCAATATGAAGATTATGTAATAGCTTTATCTCGCTCAGTTAATTATCTTCTCTACAATGGAGAGGAGGACCAATGTAGGGTTTTTCAATGGTCCATTGGATATAAACCTAAGGAGGAAACGACGTTAGCTGTGATTTAGATTTCTTTACCGAACATATCTCCAGATTTGTTTGCAAAGAAGTCTCTGATGCCTATAGTATCGGCAGTTGGGAAACCAATAGCTATAAATAAAGCTACTCAAATCAAGTCAAACCTAGCATAGCTAGGGTCAAGGTTATACTTGATCTAATGGAAAAGCTTCCAAATCGTATAAGATTACAGTTTGTGGATGGAAAATCTGGTAAGTTGATCGAGGTTTTTCAGGAGATTGTATATGATAATCTACCTTTGTATTGCAATTAAAGGTCATGATGAAGATAGTTGTCGTTTGATCTCGAAAAGGAATCAAAATAACAAACAAATTGATGATACCATTGAAGTTGCTTCAAAAGGTACTATCGATAGTGAAAAGTATCAAGGTGATGTGAGAAAAATACTAAATGAAAAAAAGAAAGGTTGTATATGTCGATCAATGTAATGCTACTTCTTTAGATCGATAATTGGTTGTTGTCACTTCTGAGCAAAATCGTGCACACTCAATGAATGTTGTTACAAGTAATATTGGTGTTCAAACAACTATCAAATACAAAGGGGGAATGCTAAGAGTTGGGGTTGATGCGCCGCGAGTTGGTTCAACCAAAGAAATAATGGATTTTGGACACAAACTAATGGATATATCTGATGTTGAAGATGTTATGTAAAAAGATATCTTTTATATATATATATATATATATTGTGCACTGTTCGTGCATTTTGTGCGCCACACGTGCATCTCATATCAATTAGTAAAATATATTTGAATTATATATATATAATAGGTAAAGAGCACGCGCTTCGCCCGGAGTGTAATTTCTTTGTTTTCTGTAATATATTGAGTGGTGAGTAATATATTTTGCTTTTTCTGTATTTATCTTTTTTGAATTGATGTGTAAACTTTGTAATCATCATATGGTAGCAATGCAATGTCTATACAATGCTGAAGTGTTATGCATCTCAGGGATTTTTTTTTGCGGACATAGTTATTTATGATGTATATATAACTAAACTAATTCATCTATATATTTTTCTGTCTGTTGTATTTCATGTTTTATTGTACGTGCTCATTGGGGATTTGTGAGCATTTGGAATTTCATGTCATCTGAATTCTTACTTGTTCAAGTTGTGTACCTCAGAGATTGATGAAGTGTCTCGTCATACGCAGTGAAATAGTATCACGTCGGACTTAGCATGTAATTAAATAATATATTTAATAATAACACATTCTGTTTGTAGATGGATGGCATTGTAAGTGGACATAATTTTCCCCAGCAAGTTATATATTTTAACAAAGTCTTATATTACCTACCAAAAGTACAACTTGTACGCCTGATGTTACATCTTTGTATTGGTTGCTCTAATAAAGATATGGAAGCGATTATTTAAATAAGGTCTATATTATATTAAATAGTTTGTGGGCTCTTAAATTCATCAAACCTGGCCGATCTCATTTTTGTGTAGGCTGGATGGTGCTGCAGTGCAAAGCTTGTGATCAGTCGTTGTTTGGATGTCATCTCCATCATGATTCATTAGTTGTATCTCTACTTATCTGAATGTATGACATTGTGAAATGGTTGTTATGAAATTGTATATCATAATGATATTATTTGATAGCACGGGAAAAATATGAATTTAAAAGAATACCTCGTCTCTTTCTACCGCTCTAGGCCATACATTCTGGAAGAATTCTTCATAAACAATGTTTTTAATGAATGTTCAATCTTCTGTGTCGCCATCCGCATTTAGGACAGTTAATCCTTCTGTTGTTGTTACTCGTGATACAGCTACATATAGTTGTCCATGTGTGAATACTTATTTTGGTACATACAATCCTACCCGATATAGTGTTATTCTTGGCTTTTATTGATTGTCATAGCGTAATATGTATTTAATGGAAGTTGCCGCCTTTTAACTTGAATGGCCACTTTGATTCGTTAGGCAACAGAATAACTCTTGGAATTGTGACCTGTGAACCAAGGTTCTTAAATGAAATGTTGTTTGCGCTAACAGACCAAATACCAAGATGTTTAATGACTAATCTTGTCCTATTGAAAGGGCCTTCTGTTTGGTTTAGATTCTTAAGAAGCATAACAGGGATTCCTACTTTTAAGTGTATGTCAGGTTAGGGATCCCTGGAAAGCGTAGGTTGTTTAGAAATTCAATTGGGTACAATATATCTTCCTCGTCAGTGTTCACGTTTGCTTTGCACACATTGTCTGAGCTATAATATATTCTTCTTTCCTCTGTTATCATCTTCATAATTACGTCATTTAACTCATACACCAGTTCATTTTTAGGTGTCAGTATTGCTCTTTTTTCATGTATGTCGGGTCGTTGTACTTCTGTAAGAGAGACGAATATACCGCATCCATAATTGATCCGATAGGATCGACATATGGTTCAGAGCAGACATCATGTATTAGATTAATCATGTCCTTATTTGTCGCATCATAATTTGATCTCTCTCCAACCTGCAACAATTATTTGTCGAATATGGATGTTAATGATGGAACAAAAGATCTACTAAAGGATATATACCATTATAACTCGAGTTGAAATATAATTCAAATATATTAGGAGGTGAGCTGTTCGAAATAAATTGTCAGTCACAACACTGGCAATGTTAACCAAGCTAGGCGGCTAGGGTGGGTAATTGAAAGTAATAGGGTAGCTATATTTTGAGGTAAACAGGACATTATAATGTATTTAAGCATAAGACATTGGTTCCACAACCATTGTTAATTGAGTCCTGGTGGTTCTTTTAGGATTCAGGAATGAATGAAGGCCCTCAAGTGGGAGTGTTGTCTCTGCAGGTAGTTGATTCGCAATTTCAATAGGTGAGCGTATGCCCAGTCGACGGGATCTGGAGGTAGTTCTGTTAATCAAGCAAGATAAGAAGACAATATTAATTGTGAGCAAAAATAATGATGCAGAAGTTATAATGTGGGTGTTACCTGGAAAATCTGTAGGAAGGGTTAGGTTTGAAGGAGTGGATGTAGTTCTTTCATCATTCGGTATATTCCTGTGTTTTTATAGATTTGAGTAATTAATTTATGACTTAAGGGGGTGAATGAAAATTCAGGGAGAAAAAATGGATGACCTAGGGTTTCCTTCCTAGCCTGTAGCTGCGCAGCTCTCATGGCTGCTACGGCCTCCTTTTGAGGCTATCCAACCTACCCCACCACCCCAAACCACTACATACGCCACCCTTTTCAATTCCAATACTATAAATTCTAAGCAATATGCCCTAATTAACTAAAAACAATCGCAAAATCAATCGAAATAATTAATAGAGAACCTACTATCACATTTTTAATGGAGGAAATGCAAGACTGTATGATTGAAGAGGGGTTGCATCAAGCAGTGGTGTTTAAATTATCCCATGGTGCGCCAGATTTGAAGGTATTAAGGTCAATTTTACTGAAAAATCTTGGTACCAAGGGTAATTGTTTAATTGGCTTACTTGCTCCAAGACAAATTTTGTTGAGATTTGATCTGTATGAAGATTATGTACTAGCTTTATCTCGCCCAGTTAATTATCTTCTCTACAATGGAGAGGTGCACCAATGTAGGGTTTTTCCATGGTCCATTGGATATAATTCTAAGGAGGAAACGACGTTAGATGTGGTTTGGATTTCTTTACCAAACTAATCTCCAGATTTGTTTGCAAAAAAGTCTTTGTTATCTATAGCATCGACAGTTGGGAAACCAATAGCTATAAATAAAGCTACTCAAATCAAGTGAAGCCCTAGCACAACTAGGGTCAAGGTTATACTTGATCTAATGGAAAACCTTCCAAATAGTATAAGATTGCAGTTTGTGGATGGAAAATCTGGTAAGTTGATCGAGGTTTTTCAAGAATTTGTATATGATAATCTACCTTTGTATTGCAATTATTGTAAGCACCAAGGTCTTGATGAAGATAGTTGTCGTATGATCTCGAAAAGAAATCAAAATAATAAACAAATTGATGATACCGTTGAAGTTGCTTCAAAAGGTACTATCAATAGTGAAAAGTATCAAGGTGATGCAAGAGAAATACTAAATGAAAAAAGAAAGGTTGTAGATGTCGATCAAAGTAAAGCTACTTCTTTAGATCGACAGTTGGTTGCTGTCACTTCTGAGCAATCGTGCACACTTAGTGGATGTTGTTACAAGTAATATTGTTGTTCAAACAACTACCGAATACAAAGGGGGAACGCCAAGAGTTGGGGTTGATGCGCCGCGAGTTGGTTCAGGCAAAAAAATAATGTATTCAGGACACAAACTAGTGGATATATGTTGAAGATACTGAAAATTCTGGGGCATCATGTTTTGCAAGTTGAAACCAAGAATGCAACTAAAAATTGGACATTGGTTGCACACAAAAATTCAACTAGTAATCGTAGCTTTTTCCCAACTAGTCAAAATAATTCTCCATGTAGTGAAAAGGGTGCGACTGAAAATTTTCATGACAGTGAGAAGAAGCAAGATATTAGTAATGCCTCAAAAGACCTATTATGTTCGAATAGCTTTGATGCTTTATCGAAGACTACTGGAAAGCAAGTATAGTGAACAAAGAATGACAACGATTTGATCCAAGAAAAGCAGGTCTCACCACCTACTTTGAATAGCAAATTAAGTCCAGAAGCTCCCGTATTTGTGCCTAAATGTGTGATTGTAAAGAAGAATGAGTCAATGGCCTTAGTGTCAAATACAATTGATTTGGGCGAGGATTCTCTTGATGAAGATGAGGAAGACAATATGCTTGATTTGGGTGAGGATTCTGTTGATGAAGATAAGGAAGATAGGCAGGACATATGCTTTGATAGAGTGGCTAGGGAAGGAGATATATCACCTAGGCAACAAAGAAGTGGAAGCAATAAAAACAAAAAACAATACACATGGAAGGCAACATAGTTGGAATGATAAAATGACTGATGAGTTTGTTCCAAGGCACCTACCGATGCGACATGCAAAGTAGAACCATTTGACAGTATCAATAGGTTCAACAAGATCCAATAAATCAATAAATAAAGTATGAATTATCAAGTGTTGTTGGATAGGTTTGAAGAAGAAGACGAGACTTTTGATGGGAAATCAATCTTTTTTAATTCATGTGTTTGTAATAGAAAGTTTGAGGTTGATAACTCAACTTTTCTTGATTGACATATTTTTACATTATTTAAGCATCCTCATTTGTAATATCATCATGGAGTGTATTACAAACTCTGTGGTGATCAGAAAATATGTAGTTCTCTCTAACTCTTATTTTCTTCATGCTTGTTAGGTAGTAGATGTTAGGCACTTCATTAGGATTAGTAAGGTAAGGACTAGCCCCCCTTGTTTGCACTTATCTCTATTGATATTTTTTATGTTTAAAAAATAATAATCTATAAGTAGTTTTTTTTGTTAAAAAAAATATAAATTCAGGGGAAGGGTGTGAGGGTGAGACAGCAAATAAATGGTGCAAGCTTTAAATTTATGAATGTATACCTTGATTGAGTGATTTTTTTTATTATGTTCCGTTGGATCTATAGCAGCAGGTAGTTTAGTTGCATCCATAGAAGGAGTCCTGGTTGGAGAAAAAGCGAAATAGCACTCTTATAAAGAATTGGGGGGGAAATAGGGGATGAAAACATGAACCACATGAGGAGGTACTATTGTCAGGTTTAAAGTTAGCATGGGCATAACGGGTGAATGATAATTCTATGTATGTTTACCTATATTGAGTGAGGAGTTGTTTAAGTCCCCTTGGGTCCATAGCAACAGACAGATGATTTACGTCCACAGCGGGCGTCCTAGTCGGCGACAAAGAGAAATAGTGCTCTTGTTAAAAATAGCTTTAAAAAATAAGGGATGGAAGGAAATATGAAATGCACGAGGAGGCACCATTGTACAAAGTAGCGTTCACGCAGGCGTATCGGGTGACTGAAAAAATGTATGAATGTATACTTGGATTGAGCCGGGGTTTGTTTGAATTTCTTTGGATCCATACAAGTATTCGGTACATTTGCGTCCATATAAGCATTCCTGGTAGGCGACAAAGAAGAATAGTACATGAGTCAGTTCCCTTGCATTCATAGTAGTAGTTGTGGTAATTATGAAGGAATGGTGCTCTTGTTACAAGAAGGTAAATAAATTGGGGATCAAAGTATGAGACCAAAAGGAGGCGAAGTGAACAGAAACACGATAGTTAGGGTATAATGGGTGAATGGAATTTAAGGCAGAGGGTGTCAAAGTGAGACATCAAATAATCGATGTAATGCTCAAATTAAAAAGTCCATGCTAAGAGAACCATACCCGGTTTGAGAGCGGATATTTGTAAGAACATTTGCGTATTAGGGGGTCCATAGCAGAGATTACTGTCTTTGGAGGCATTTGTATGAGGAGTCCAAGGATTTGTTGGATTGTGCAGGCGTTTTACACTATGTTGGAGGAAGTAGGGGAGAGCTATAGCAAAAGTGCAGAACAAATGAGGGAATGAGAGGTTGTCACAGGAAGGGAGAGGGTGGAACAATTGACGGAGAATGATTGGTGGGGGCGTTATGTGTAAGAGTGTGGTGACGGTAGGGAAGAGGTACATTGTTTAGGTAGGGATATGACTAATTGGAGGGGAAGGGTATTGTTGGGAATATAAAATTTAAAGGAGAATTTTGGCCTGTGGTGGCTCCACGTAGGCGGGCTTAAGATTCTCCTATATATATATATTTTAGCGCAAATTCAAAATGATGAAGGGTGATTCTATTTCGACAAACATAATAGTTAAGCTCGAAATTATGGGATATTATTTAAACTTGGGATAGTTGGTTAATTTGTTGAGCATAGGAGACTACTAAAAAAAAATTCTAGCTTAATTCAATATATTATTTAGAAAAAGATATCTATACACCTAATATTACTTTTAATAACTATTGGAAAATGACCCCAAAATTTAGCGGCCTAAAACCCTTGTCTTAAAGGCTTGTGTATTGAGTTGGGCATGGTTTAACATTCTCTTGACACTATAAGTGTTTCTCCTTCTATTTCATATTAGTTGTTTATATTACTAAAAATAGTTATTCTAAATTATTCTCAATCTACAAAAAAGATAAAATTAATTAATTTTTCCCCATTTTATTCTTATAATTAATTCTATTTGAATGTATAAACGAGTTTGTAAAGGTTAAAAAAAATTGTAATGGCTAGATTAGTAAAATTAACTCTCTCTTATTTATAACTAGTGTACTTGTCTGCGTTTCGCACGGATATAAAAAGATATTAAATATATTTTAAAATAATTAATAAATGATAAAATAAAAGATATAAATACAAATTAAGTTACAATTCTGATATTATCTATTCAGAAAAATTGTTAAAAAGTCTCATGCTGCATTTTCAATTTAAAATTGCTGATAAAAAAATGAAAACATAAAAATTGATATGAAAAGCTTCAGTTAAGTAACAATCTAATTATCATAGTTTCATACTAAATTCAATTATTCTTATAGTAATACTAGGGAACTTATCCGCACTTCGCGCGGTCAAAAAAAATCTATGAACTTATGATTTAATTTTTATCTAATAGCTTAATATTATAAACAATCTAAAATTATAATTTTGATTACTTTTTTGTTCCAAATAATTATTCATGTATAAGTTTATAATTTCAACTCATATGTTGTTGCAAAACTTAATTTGAAAATTAAATCCAACCTATAATTACATTTTAAAAGAAAGTAATTACAACAACACAATAAGAAGGAAATTGAAAACAAAAGTTCTGAATAACTCATTTGTAGTTGTTTATATATATATATATATAGTTTAGTAGAAGAAAAATGAGCAATTTGAAATTTTTTTATGTAAAATTTGTGATAAACTTGAATAATGAACTACTTACAAGTAATTGAAATAACAATAGGTCTTAAAAATTTCAGTTAATATAAAATTGTTTTATACTTTAATTTGTAAAAGTGTATTTGAATATTCATACCAACAACTCATCGATGTAGTAATGATAAATTTTTACCTAATTAAGTCAGTAGTTTAAGAATCGTCAAGAAAAGAAATCAAATAAAACTTCTACTTTTAAAAAATCTAGTGAATTTTTTACTCATGCTCCCCTTTATCCTTTATAGCAATCGGAAATGTTGCCAAAAAATTCAATGAAAGGTCTAAACATTTTGGGCTAAATTCTAATATTATTGATGGAAAGAGAGTTATAAAACATTCTATTTATTTCAGCCTCTCCAAAATTGAAGAAAGAGGGATAAAGAATAATAAGTAAAAAAAAAATTGTGTTTCTCTCTTCTTTTTTTAATTACCCTTTTTGTTTTTCTTGTGATAGTACTCTTGTAAGTGTATATTTACATGTTCCTACAAATATGATTACGAAAGGGTAGATCTATTTGTATGACTATCAAAAAGAGAATGTTTCATATATGACTCTTAAAATCTATATAGGAGTATAAGTTTAAGGAATTTTAATTGTAAATTGAAAAATTAAAGTAATTAGATAGGATTTAAATATGAGGAAGGAAAATTTCATTCTCTAAATAATTATTTTCGTAGTTCGAGAATCATTAATGTTATGTTACAAATTTATAAAATCTAAAAAGAATTGTTCATTTCATAAAATAAAATTAGGGATACAAAATTGACATGAGAGAAAATTATTATTTTTCTTACAAGAGTGAGATTCAAAATGCAACAAAATTAATTTCAAGCTTCAATTTAGTTGAGAATCCTTCTTTGGACAACTGAAAAATTTATCATCTACTAATTTATCATCAATAATATGTAAATTATTTGATAAAATTCATTTTAAAATAATGTCTTCTTTTATTATTATTGACATATTGTTCAAATTTGAAGCTAACACTTAGCAACAAAAACATGTTCATACTATCTCTAAAAAAAATAGAAGATAAAGTAAAAAGATAAATTATTCTTAAAAGAGAGAAAATAAATGACACAAAAAACACTAATTAGATGTAAATGTGAAGCTAACAATTTAATTGAGAATCCTTCTTTAGATAATTGAGAATTTTATCATCTACCAATTTATCACTAATAATATGTAAATTATTTGATAAAATTTATTTTAAAATAAAATTTTCTTTTATTATTATTATTGACATGTTGTTCAAATTTGAAGCTAACACTAAGCAACAAAAATACTATCTCCAAAAAAAATACAAGATAAAGTAAGATAAATTATTTTTAAAAGAGAGAAAATAAATGACAAAAAACACTAATAACTGCAAAAGAAAACATAATTTTGATTTATGAAAATTAATACATATTGAAGATGAAAAAAGGAAGAAGTATCAACTTACCAAATATGTAAAATTACATCCATATATAACTTCATTATTTCACCTATTTAGAATTTGCAACATATCACAATCATATATCAAAAATAATAATATAATTTCATAATTAAAAATAATAAAAAGAGCATTCAAAAGAACAAATCATACTATCTCTTAAAAAATACAAGATAATGTAAGAAGATAAATTATTTCTAAAAGAGAGAAAATAAATGACACCAAAAACACTAATAACTGGAAAAGAAAACATAATTTTGATTTATGAAAATTCATATATATTGAAGTTGAAAAAAGGAAGAAGATATCAACTTATCAAATATGTAAAATTACATCCACATATAACTTCATGATTTCACCTATTTATAATTTGCAAAATATCACAATCATACATCAAAACTAATAATATAATTTCATAATTAAAAACAAAAAAAAAAGTATTCAAAAGAACAAATCACATGGCATCGATCAAAAGAAATGATAAATACGATTTATAGAGGAAGTAACATAAAATCTGTACTATCATAAACAACACAAGGGTTTATAATGACTATCCGTGAAGTCTCTTCTTCGGTTCAAGTGTGTTTCAAAATCTTGGAATACATTAATATGTGAACCTTACTTTAAAAAGAAGCATCTCAATACTCATGCCAAGAATCAAAATTCCCCAAAACTGCTTATTACCCAAGTGCCGCACGTTGGAATGATGAAGAAGTAGAGCCATCCATATTATTGTTATGGAACCCCCTCAGGAGAGTCAATGATTCTTCCAAGCCATGTTGAAATTCCACCACAAGAGGAATATGTTTATGGATTGGGATATGACGCTACTAGTGATGAATATAAGATCCTTAGGATTGACACGCATGACGAAATACCCGATGAAATTCTAGCACTTAAAAGTGGTTCCTGGAGAAAAATTGAAGAAACCTCAGGTAGGATGAGTGTAACTAAAATATCTGATAGGGAATTATGTTTGGCATTTCTACATGGAGCATTTCATTGGATCGGTCACTGCCCAAGGAATTCCGTGGTTTCATTTAATATCTCAGATGAGATGTATGGAAAGATACCGTTGCCAGGGATTCTGGTGGGTGTATATGTGTTGGGACTCGTTGTAATGGGTGTATCAGTGTTGGGAGGAAAACTCTGTCTTTATCATAAGCATGAAGATTTTGATATATGGGTACTATAAGACTATGGCATCAAAGAATCTTGGACAAAATGGTTCACAATACCAAGTAATGAGGTTGCTCGTGATTGTGTCATCATACCAATATATAGGTTTTCAGATGATGAAGTGCTACTTAGCTACTTCTGTTGGAAAGGAATGGTATATAGGACGTATAATGTATTACTTAATTCAATATGGCCTCTTCATTGTGATGATATAGATGCAAGAAGCATTCAGGATGGTCTTGTTTATACAAAAAGTTTGATTTTTCCGAGATCACCAAATATAATGTAGCAAATATGATTCTCATTAATATTACTATGTGCTCAGAGAGAGATAAGATCGAGGAACTTCTTTCACCCTAAAAAAAAAAACATAAAATCTGTTACTTATTACCTGAAAAATGGAAAATAGTTGAAGAGTATATTTTAATGCTATTTATATATTTTTACTATAAGCATGTAATTATTGTTTTAATGAATAATAAAGGTCTTTAATAGGTCATAATAATACATAATCAAAATTAAAAAAACTGAAACTTAAAGAACCCATTTATGGGTTAATTAAGAGGAACAAAAAGCTTGAATGGGATGGTGAAGATAACGCAATTCTTTTTTAATTAAATGAGGGACTTTTCAATTTTTTAAAAAGAAAATTACTCCATTTGTTCCTAATTACTTGTCCACTTTTGAATTGGCACACCTATTAAGAAAATAATTAATGACATAGTGAGTTTACCATTTTACCCCTATTAATTATCAAGTGGATGAAAAGTTCTACATTTTTCAAAATAATTAGTCATTTAATTGAGGGTATAATAGATAAAAAGAATTTGTCCTTTCTTGATTATCAAAATAGATAAGTAATAAGGGATAACTATAAAAGAAAAAATAAATAAATAATTAGGGACAGAGGGAGTAGTTTTCTAACACAGTTTATGGAAATAGTATAGAATTAATGAGGGAAGAGAAAATGTAAGTGTCTTTTTTCTAAAATTTGTTAAAGCACAATTTATTTTGGAAAAAAAAAAAGGAAAACAAAAAGGCAAAAAATGTACTCCCTCCGTCCACAATTGTTTGTCAGGGTAAGGTCATGCACATCCCTCAAGGAAAATTTAATACAAGATGTAATTTGACTAATATAATCCTACTATATCAAGAATACCAAAAGTCCACATAACTTTTCAATTGAACTACACTATCATTAAGGGCAGAATTGGAAAAAAGTGACTAATTATTTCTTAATTGTTTAAATTGACAATTAATCTTGGACATCTATTTTTAGTATACCTGTCAAACAATTGTGGACGGAGGGAGTATTTTAGGAAGATATAAATAGTGTAGTAATAATGAGGAAAGAGAAAATATTTAAGTGTACTTTTTTCTGAATTTTTGTAAAGAAACGAAAAACAAAAAGGCAAAAGAGGAATTTTAGGAAGATATAAATAGTGTAGTAATAATGAGGAAAGAGAAAATATTTAAGTGTATTTTTTTCTGAATTTTTGTAAAGAACAAATTAAGAAAAAAAGGGCAAAAAATTGACAAAAAAAATAAATGGCAATCCTGCCCAAAGAAGGGTACTACATCAGATTTTTATCATCCAGCTTTATATATATATATATATATAGAGATTTTTTAGGAGACGGATAATAGCGAAAGTGGACAACTAATATAAGAACAAAGAGAATCAATACCATTATTGTGTTTCTAAATATCTAAACTACAAAAAGATAGAATTTAAGTTATACACATTGATCAAAGGGAATCAATACCTTTATTGTGTTTATTAATGTCTAAACTACAAAAAGATAGTATAGAATTAATGAGGGAAGAGAAAATGTAAGTGTCTTTTTTCTGAAATTTGTAAAAGCACAATTTATTTTGGAAAAAAAAAGGGAAAACAAAAAGGCAAAAAATGTACTCCCTCCGTCCCTATTTAGTTGTCCACTTTAGAAATGACACACAGATTAAGACAACAATGATTAGCATAGTGAAGTTACAATTTTACCCTTATAGTACAATTTACAATTCCAAAATAAATTAACTCAAGATAACTAATCAATGTTGGAAAGTTTATAAGTTTATTTACTCTATTTATGATAACTTTATTTAAATAAGGGTATAATAGGAAAAAAATTATTGTCATTTCTTAATTTGTCAAAATGGACAACTAAATAGGGACCACTAAAAAAGGAAATATGGACAACTAAATAGGGACGGAGGGAGTATTTTAGGAAGATATAAATAGTGTAGTAATAATGAGGAAAGAGAAAATATTTAAGTGTACTTTTTTCTGAATTTTTGTAAAGAAACGAAAAACAAAAAGGCAAAAGAGGAATTTTAGGAAGATATAAATAGTGTAGTAATAATGAGGAAAGAGAAAATATTTAAGTGTATTTTTTTCTGAATTTTTGTAAAGAACAAATTAAGAAAAAAAAGGCAAAAAATTGACAAAAAAATAAATGACAATCCTACCCAAAGAAGGGTGTCACATCAAATTTTTATCATCCAGCTTTATATATATCTATCTATATATAAAAGGAGAGGAAAAAACGACACGTGTCAGCACCACAATTATTCTTGAATTTTATTATTTTTAGTTATTTTAAATAATAAATTC
>JAJOOR010020526.1:0-20462 GCA_036250505.1 Solanum acaule | reverse complement strand
TCTTGAATTCGTGTTTGAGTGATTGAATCGTTTAGTTTTGTTCTTGTTCTTGTTGTTAGATGTATTCTTGAAATTGAGACTGAATCTCTTGAATTATGTCTCTTGAATTCGTGTTTGAGTGATTGAATCGTTTAGTTTTGTTCTTGTTCTTGTTGTTAGATGTATTCTTGAAATTGAGACTGAATCTCTTGAATTATGTCTCTTGAATTCGTGTTTGAGTGATTGAATCGTTTAGTTTTGTTCTTGTTCTTGTTGTTAGATGTATTCTTGAAATTGAGACTGAATCTCTTGAATTATGTCTCTTGAATTCGTGTTTGAGTGATTGAATCGTTTAGTTTTGTTCTTGTTCTTGTTGTTAGATGTATTCTTGAAATTGAGACTGAATCTCTTGAATTATGTCTCTTGAATTCGTGTTTGAGTGATTGAATCGTTTAGTTTTGTTCTTGTTCTTGTTGTTAGATGTATTCTTGAAATTGAGACTGAATCTCTTGAATTATGTCTCTTGAATTCGTGTTTGAGTGATTGAATCGTTTAGTTTTGTTCTTGTTCTTGTTGTTAGATGTATTCTTGAAATTGAGACTGAATCTCTTGAATTATGTCTCTTGAATTCGTGTTTGAGTGATTGAATCGTTTAGTTTTGTTCTTGTTCTTGTTGTTAGATGTATTCTTGAAATTGAGACTGAATCTCTTGAATTATGCCTCTTGAATTCATGTTTGAGTGATTGAATCGTTTAGTTTTGTTCTTGTTTTTGCTGTTAGATGTATTCTTGAAATCGAGACTTAATCTCTGAAGTATGTCTCTTGAATTCATGTGTTTGAGTGATTGAATCGTTTAGTTTTGTTCTTGTTGTTGGATGTATTCTTGAAATTGAGATGGGATCTAAGTATGTTTCTTGAATTTATGTGTTTAGAGGATTGAATTTGTTCAATTTTATCCTTCTTCATGTGGTAGAAAGCTGACCAGGAGAGTCCCAAATCACTATAACATCTTCATCTTTGCAACCCCATATGCTATTATA
Organism: Solanum acaule; assembly: GCA_036250505.1. NCBI lineage: Eukaryota > Viridiplantae > Streptophyta > Magnoliopsida > Solanales > Solanaceae > Solanum > Solanum acaule. Next base: position 19,443 of record JAJOOR010020526.1, on the reverse strand, counting down.
TTTTGATTAGGAGCCTACTTATGCTTTTATACACATGGGAGTACCTTATCTTATCAATTTGCCCCCTTCATTACAAAAAAATAGTTTGGTGACTACTTTTAGTGTTTACTTCAGTGGGGTCTTCGAGTGGGGTGAAGTCGTAACAAGATAGCCTGTATGTGAACTTGTGGCTAGATTGAATCCTTCGCAATGAGCATGTATTCTTGAGATTGGGACTGAATCTCTGAAGTATGTCTCTAGAATTCATGTGTTGAAGAGGATTGGAGTTGTTTAGTTTTGGTCTTGTTCTTGTTGTTAGATGTATTCTTGAATTTGAGACTGTATCTTAATTATGTCTCTTTTTGTTTTTTATTCAGTGTTCGATGTTCACATTTGACCCTAATTAATCTTAAATTCATGCTCAAAAAGATAGGGTACTGCTATTTTGTTTTTTATTTTAAGGAGTGCTATTGTTGGTGTGATGGCAATTTTGCTTTTCTTTGGTAGGCGTTGGCCTGATAATTCAACAGCACTTTGTCCCCTTCTCATTTCTTATCCATGTTTTACTTGTATGATTTTGAAGAATGACTATTATCAACTTGATGCCAAGGGTCTTTCGAAAATAATCCATTTATTTCCACAAGATAAGGGTAAGGTATTCGTATACTCTATTCTTCCAACACTCTACTTGTAGAAACACAATAGTATGTCGTTGTATTATCAACTTGAATTTAAGGTGAAAAGGACCTCCCACAAGTGATTGGTGCAATCCACGAAAGATTTGTATAGACTTCTTGTGCTAGTGGAAGGTTGCAGATACTAACTATTTCATGTGTTGGTGGAAAGTAGTATATACTTGATAAAAATTTGTCCATTCAATGAAAAGAAAATAGGAAACAAGCAAAAAAAAAAAAAACTTGAGGATGAATTTATATGATAAGGTACATTTGAATACAACAATAGATTATAGAAAGTTACTTATCAAGAACTCTTGAACAAGATAAACCAGTTGAATAAGAGGTGTAATTTGACAAACAACAATCTCTCTGCACATTGAAGAACTTGACATGTTTCTTCTGGATCATACAGTCGCTTACGATTAGAGGTGAATTCAAAATTTAAAGATATTCAATGAACAAATATACAGGATTTGCTCCAAAGTAACTGAATTCTGGCCCGTACTTTCCATGCTAGCTCCGTCCCAAGGCCTATCCTGGCAAGAGAACCAGACTGAATCCTATCGTCTAACTCGAATTCCTGCTTTGTGGATCTGCTGCTGACTTTAAAACACAGCTCAGTTAGTCTGAATCCACAGATATATCTCCATTAAAGGAATGTTATTTACCTGTCATTCTGCAGTTACCTTGAGCATGTTATTCCATAATTGTATCAACCATGTCCAAGGTGAACTCGGCACAAGTAGCTCAGTTAGATCACTGATGCTTGCAGCTGGAATATTGGTAAAGCTGTTACCACAAAGATTCAATTCCACCAAAGATGATAAGTACCCAAGATTACATAGGGTGCCTCCAGCCTCGGTCTGAGTTATTGCAGCAACTAGTATCAAGCATTGTCAATGAACAAAGACTTGATAAATTAGACCCGTGGAGTGTTGGCCTTTTCCTGGAAGCCAAAAGGAGAAGAATGAGCTGTTTACTTGTAAACCCAAAGCATTACATCCACGAAAAGACAAGTGTTCGGATGGCTGTGCCATCACAGTGGAGCTCCTCTAAGCCCGTTAAAAGTCCCACACCATCTGATATTTTTTTGAGTCTTGAGCACCCGAATAGAGCAAGTGTGCTTAAGACACTTCAATCTAAACATACTGCTTGAGAGATTCTCAAGATACTTGCAGTAACTAAGATTTATGAAACATTCAAACTAACCCCTGGAAGGTTCTCAAGTGATGCGCGTACCTCTGTTAAAGAAGCTCCATCCAAGTACACTTTCGAAAAACGATTCATTTCTTCTTCTATTTTTTCAGGAACTTTTCGAGTTTTAAGCAGGCTGAGAGAATCAAAACCTTAACACTTTCAAGATTACTGGTACCTGAAAAATCCGGGGTCCTTGCTAGCTTCTGTGATTGGCTAAGGTTGATGAAACTCATCAACCTTACTAGAACCTGTCATAATGAAACAAATCAAACAGCAAGAAAGCGAAATAGCCAGATAATTAGTACTCCGACCATATATAAACGTTGGAGCCTGGCCAAAGTTGTTTAATTCAGCTATCTTTCAACTTCAAACCACCAAGCTTTTCTCCCCCGAAAACTAACAGACAGACTTCTTGATGGACATCCAACTCAACTCACCATGAAGAAAATCAGGACCCTGACGAACATTTGTATTTTGGATACTGAGAAACTGCACTACAAGTTCAGTCAAATGCCTTCGATCTTTCAACGCGCTGATTATTAAGAAAGAACAAACAGGCAAAAAGGAAAATTGGAGAAAGAAGTATTGACTATGGATATTTATAAAGTTACATCATACATCAGCTGCTGCTTGAACTAATAACTAATTAGAAATAATCATCATTTGTGCACTATGTTGCTCGGACTCTCCAAAGTTGATGCCGCACACATGTCGGATCCTACGAAAAATGCACTACTTTTGGAGGATCCGACATGCACCCACCACCATTTTTAAAGAGTCCGAGTAACATAGTTTGTGCAAACACTTGTCAAATCTCCTCCAAGTACATGAAAGACATTCCCAGGCATCCACTACCTACTATATCTTCTTTAATCATCCGAAGCATCTTGTCGAGTAATATACCAACCGATTTGTGTAACCATAATCAGATATTTCTCCATAAGAACCTTTATGCCAATAACAGGACTAAAATTAAAACTCTCTAATATTCTTATCACTGATTCTTTCTTCTTCCCTTTAAAGAAACACACAATATCTAGTAATATGGCTTTTGTTAACTTGACGAAGCCGATGTTTATACTCAACAACATGTGTGCTACATATCCAAAGAGCATAAACACTAAGTTTTGAAACTGAAAGAAGCCTTATAGGAATTAAAGCATCTTCAAGACCATGGATTTCAACTTTTACCATTTATACACATAAGAACACTTTTTGATAAACCAGATAGAAATGGAGGTATTTCCTTCATTTCATAATATATAATTGATGAGGGGGGTGAATTCTTTTCCGAAGGATTGAACCGTTCCCGTCCTTTGCTCATGTTGTCTCCTATAGAGATAGATTGATATGGGTTTTCTACTTCTTATAACCCTATCCATTTCTACTCAACTGTTCAACGAGCGCTATAATGATCCAAGGGAATATCTCCTGGCTCAACATTAGTCAACATTGTGTGGTGTCACATACCATGTAGACGACAACCACAACTATCAATAGTTTAAATATATATGTTCAAATGAATTTCACCCAAGGATGTGCCTATTAATAGTGGTCAATAAAGTGAGAGGAGAACTACGAGATCTCAAGTTCATACCTCAGTGGAGGCAAGGTGTTTTGTTCTCTTTTTTTAAGCCTTGGCGGACAAAATTACCCGATGGGATAGTACATATGTTGTGGAGGTATCAGGTACCCAGTGAAATGATCGAGGAGTGAGCAAACTACCTGACCCTGACATCACCGTTATTAAAAAGTATTTAGTGAATTCAAGCAAGTGATGGCATGAATAAAACAGTAATCACATATCTTCTAATATCTTAGCATTGGAGCGAAGCAATATGTTGATGGCATTCATCTCAAGAAGTTTATACAAGCTAGATACAAGAAAACTTTAAAGCAGAATAGCAAGTCAATGAATCCCGCAAGCCACAGTATATGATCGCAAGAGTACCACTGGCTACTATTTCATGGAAGACACAACAACAGTATATCATCGATACAATATTCTACGTAATCTGGAAGCATCAAGAAGAAAGAAGTAGAATTCACTTGTATCAAGACTATGATCACTTCACTGATATATTTACTAAGGCATTGAAGTATGAGGGAAAATTTAGTTGGTTCATATAATGCATGTGAAAAACAAACAACAAAATCGAAATTGCAGTGAAAACCAAACCAAAAAAAAAACTAACATAGTTGATTTGAGTTCATATTTATGGAAACTGAACCAGACCAGACCATGAACATCCTTAGACACAAGAAATGATAACTATGTTATTTCTTCGGGAGGAAAGCCATTATATCATGAATGAAGTAGCCAAATTGATCCAAGGTCCTATTTCATTCGAAGATGCATCGAGAAGAAAGAATTCAAACTCATTTATATCAAGACTTTGGTCAAGTAAGTCATATATTTTCTATAATTAGTACTTTACATTCTTGGTTCCTTGGAGCAAATCAAGCAAGAAGAGGAAATATCAACTCTACATATGTGTTCTTCCTTCTAACCTTCTCTTTTTTACCATTTCCCCTCCGCCATATTTTTAGGGAGAACACTTTGGAGTTGGACTTTATATATAGTTTGATTATTCAAAGCCATTATATAGGTCTTTTAAGTCTTTTGCAGGATTACACTTGCTTAAGAGTACATAAGAAGTTGGATGATTGATGGAAGAAAGTACTCTTGACTCATCGATATGTCAAAGGTGATTAAATTAATTATAGACTATTGATTTTCTCCATCTGAAAATTTCGAACTTGTTGGCAAATGACAACACTGAATGGGGTGAATTAAATGAGTACTACTGGTTTTGTATTTTCTTATGGAAGACGCGGCATTTACTTTGTGTTCAAAAAAGAAACCTCTGCGACTGTTTCTACTTTCGAAGATAATAATGTCACATTAGCCTCATTCATAGTGCAATTTGAGTTCAGAAATTGTTGAAGATGCTACATACATGTCACAACAGATCGAAACCTACCATATTTATGTAGAAAATAACTCTAATATTGCTTTGGGAAAAACCTATATTATACAAATGAAAGCAAGCACATCACTGCAATATTCCATTTCATTTGAAAGCATCAAGAAGAAGGAAAGTAGAACTCACTTATAATCAGCAGAAGTATGAAGATTATACGAACGCATCTATTTAGCAGCAGGTTCATCTGAACATAGTACTTCCAATGTGGAACATAAATTTATGTGTAAAAATTCACTGAAATTGCAATAAATAGTAAAAATTACAAAGGGTTCAATGCTAAAAATCTTAAAGGCTGAACCTAGAAAGCTTAAATCCTAAATCTGCCTCCGAACCTACTCCAACAATTTCTTTTCGATGCAAAATGCTATTAGGTCCTCGCGAAGTCTCACTATGTAACATATCCCTCGATTTATTGGTAGAGATAAACATCTTTACTGCCTCAAGTTACAGTAACATTTCTCTATGGTATCACTAATTCCACCAAAAACAAAAGTAGACTCAAAACTAAATCACCAAATCTTGACTACTCAAATAGATCTGTTTGAAACAAAGTTATCACTTCAAACTCAATCACCCAATTTCGAAAGATACAAACTTGAAACTATATTGTAGCCACACTAATAACATTAAGGATTATATGCTAAAGTTAGCAGCTTTGTATACACCCAAAACCTATATGCTCAAACTCTTCAAAAATATCAACGAGTGCGTACATCACTTTTAGGGGATTCGACACAAGTGTAGTAACATTTTTAGAAATTCCAAGCTATATAGCCCAAAACACAACATAACCATTAGAATTAAAACCTAAACCACAAGGTCTTAATAGGGAACTGTCTTTTTATTGAGAAAAAATAACTACTTTAAAAAATTTATCAAATATAAAAGCTCACAATTTGAAGAAACTCCTAACCTGTAAGAGGTACTTTTTCAACTTCCATTGATAGCAATATTCAAAGTTTTATTCTTTACTATTTTTTCTTCCTTGCCCCCTGCAAGAGAACCAAAAAAACATATATAATTAATTCATAATATTGAAGAGAAATTAGCTCATCAAAACCTACATAAAATATAACATGATCCCACATATAAAAAATAAACAAATCCTTAGCATTTCAATAAACAAATCAACTTACAACACAGATTTCATGTTGTGTCGGTGGCATCACCAGAAGTTTCACTAAGAAATTTAAAATATGAAAAAGTAAACATGCAAAGAAGTTAAAAAGAATTCAATATCTATTATATATATAATATACATAAAAGATAATTTCGATCACATATATAAATAGTATAATTTTCGGCCAAAAAAGATTCGAATATACCCCTTTTCCCTACTTGACTCCGTCACTACTCAGTATAATTCCACGAATGAGACTCTAGAAAAGATAGATGCAGGCAAAACTCACCCTATGACCTTTGTACAGGAGTATAGAGATTGTTTTCAATACACCCTCCACTCATAGTACCAAATTAATTCTCAAAATACAAATAAAAATATGAATATTTGCAGTTTTTTTTTCTGTTAAAATGAGAACAGTAAACAGGGTTACCTTACATACAAATCCACAAAACCTCAAAACTGGAAACTTTACTTTTCTTGATCTGCTGCTGCTAGATATTTTCCAAAAAAAAATTAAAACTACTAGAATAATAAAGATTTAAACTTTGTAAAAAAGATAATATCAATACAGAAATCCCAAAAAAATATTTTAAAAAATTGGTTTAATAGTCAATGTGAATATTTTTTTCTGGTCAGTGTCATGTCTATGTCTAGGGTGCTATAAAAGAGAGAATTCCTCAAAAGGTACAACCTTTTTTGCTACCTAAATTCATTGTCTCCTTCTTTTTTCACATTTTTCTATACTGAGTTCAACTGAATAGAAAGTTCAAATTAAATATTTATTATCACATGGATTATGAAATCACTAACCTATATATCTTCAATTGAGAGATTTTTATCATATCGAGACAAGTTTTGAATTTGATTCGAAATGATTATTCTCTATCTTTTTTCATATAAGAGAAGAAGTATGCTACTACATCTCTACTCTAAAAAACTATATAGATAACATTCAATGTTGTGCCTTTTGACCATGATGAATTTTCACTAAGAGAATTCGATAATTAATATCAAATAAATCCCTTTCGCTCCCTAACTCCACTCACTATTCCCAAAATTCACCCTAACAAAAAACAAAACTTGTAAGTCTACCTGGCGGTACACCATAGGTTAGGCCAATTCGATCCTCTTCCACTAGGGTTTGACTCATAGCATTTCTCCCTTTAACACAATAGTAACCAAACTATCTCACGATTTAAATCTAACTCACATACCATTTGAATTGACCCTTCCTAGAGTGATTGACAGAAAGAAAAGTGAGCACACGCAAAATTATACATATAATATATATCAAGAAAATTAAGTAAAAATATTTATATAATCATATGTGTATGCTCACTCTCTTCTGTCAGTCCCTCTCTTCCATGGCCATTGAATTTCAGATCTCTCAAAGAGAAAAAAAAAAAAAAAACTTCACTAAAATGACAACTATTTTGACTATATAATATAAGTAAAAAAAAATGGTACTTTTGTACAATCTGAATTGTCAAATAGTAGTAGTATTTTATATAATGATGATGCACATTAACCCTACACATTTAATGGTGCTGTTAAAATGTCATGTGGATAGTACAAATGCATCTTTTCACCACTTTGTTTAATTTTTGGTACAAGACAAAGTACAAAACAAGTTCATTTAGCTGACGTTTATTGGAAATTAAATAAGTGGGGACCCTTGTGGCCATTGATTGGTTGCTTTAAAGTTTTTGGGGTTACGTGGTCAGGATTGTTTGGTTGAAAATAAATTATCTCGAGATTAATGAAATAAGATATTTTATATTGTATACGTGATAACTTATCCATCACTAAGGGGTTGTGTTGGTTGGAATAAGTTATTCCGGAAATTAATTATGTCGAGGGATAACCTATTTCATCACTATGATATGAATGGTGGGATAAATGATTCAATGACTATCTAATACCTCCAACAAAACGTACAAATTAAGATAAAATAATCTTGCATTTTATCCTAGAGTTATTATACTTTATAACTCACACTAACGACTCATAAGGTATAAATAGTGAGATAAGTAATCTTAGTACTACCTAATATCTCCAATTAAATGCAGGATAAAATAGGCCGTCATTTTATCTCTGTGATTATTATATAGTATACCTCACAGTCACACCAAACAACTCTTTAGAGTTATGTATTATTGCTAGTAATGCTGAGATTAATTATAAAGTCATATGTTTACTAATTATTCAATTTTTTAATTTTATTTTCATAAAATATTATATAGATTATCTCATAATTTATATGTAAATTAAGTATGCTAGTTTCTAATTCAATTGCAAACCAAATACATAAATAACTTATATCCTAAATAACTATCAAATATACTATTACTTATACATAATTTAATACATGTATAACGTACCTCCAAATCAGCTCCCAGATGACCCCTACTTGATATTTGAATTTGTAACGAAATTTGATTAGATTTAAATGTGTTCAAAATCTTACCAAAAAAATAAAATATTCTTTAATTAGGATAACTTTATACTTCACAGGACTTGAACCCTATAACTTTAATGTCCCTATACATGATGAAAAGATGTCTTCTGAAGTTGGAAACCTTATGAAGCATGCTTGCGTTTACTTTTCAAAGATTAGTGACTACTAAAATGATTAAGTTAATCACTTTAACCAATGTGCTTAAGTTAATCACTTTATCCAAAACAGTGATTAGACAAGCTTAAGTTAATCACTTTATCCAAAACAGTGATTAGACAAGCTTAAGTAATCACTATATACTAATTAGTGGTTAGACTTAGCATCAATCAAGTGATTAGTCACTAGTGTATATCTGAACATGTTTCTAACTTTTTTTATTGTTATGATCCAAAAGTTTGTCTTTTTCTAAAAAAAAATGGTGTATAATTAAATTATCGTACTGCAAATTCAATTGTTCAAATTGAAACTCGTCAATCAAATTCAGAAAAATCAACATATATTAATACAGACAAAAGACACTCATAATCATGAATTCATGTATCACGATCCCAAAACACCAAAAAATGATATTTGTTAGGGCAAATATGAATCACTAGGCCGTTTTCGACTGATCGGTCAAATTTTAAGCCAATCGAAGTCCGTTAATCAAATTCAAGAAAATCAGCTAACATGTACTAATACATATAATAAGCATCCATAATCATGAATTCATATTTCATGATCTCAAAACACCACAAAAAAAAACATTGTTTGTCATATAAAGTATTAATCATCATGCCATTTCCAATGGATCAACCAAATTTCAAACCAACCAGCATCCGTCAATCAAATTCACCAAAATCAATATGTAATATTACACAAAAAAAATAAAATTCAAATCATAAAATCGTGTCCATGACCCCACAATGTAGAAAAAACAATGTTTTTCATAGTAAGTTAGTAACTTAGTGAGTATTGGTCACTAGGTCGTTTCCGATGAGCCGATCAAATTTCACCTAAGGGGATGAAATTGAAAAAATATGAAGTTGAAATTGGGCTTACATTAAATTTCAAATAGCCCATGTTGTTTAAGTCTCTTTGGCCCATTTTATTTGGGCTAGAAAACATCATAGGACAAAAACTAAAGCTTTTTTTTTTTCAATTTCTCTCACTGTATTAGTTTTCTTCCCTTAGCTCCCTCTTTTGGTTATCAATGGCGTTGGAAGCATACGCATCACAAAATACTGATAAAATTCATACAGATGTTCTTTCACAAGCTCGAATTTCTTGTTACAAGGTATGATTTTTCACTATTTTTTGCATAAATTTTTGTTCTTTAAGTTCCAAAAATGTATATTTTGATCAATCTTGATTAGTGGCAGAGTTAAGATTTTGAGTTTATGGGTTCGTGATTCTAAAGTCCATAGATTAATGGGTTATTGATAATATTTGTAATGAACCAACACCCCTTGGTCCGAAAATTATACTGTTTAGCTAAGTTAAAGTTTAGTTCTTTTAGAAGGCTGTGATTGGTCCAAAGTGCGGCAGGTCACAGACGGATTTCTCGGTATAAAAAAAATAAAATTACTAGTTCTTTTATAGAAATACATCATGTTGACACCCCCTTTGTAAAATTTTTGGCTATGACCCTGATCTTGATAAAACTAATTGAAGCTATTAAATTGTTGTTTTTAAAAGGCAAGAGATGCATTTTATTCATGTTTGGAGAAAGAATCGAACAAGGAACCTACAGAAATTGCGACAGTTGGGCTTTTATACCCTGTTGAATGCAAGAAAAACAGGGAGGAATATGTGAAACAATGTAGACCTACTTGGGTAAGGTTATTAAAGCTTTAAACTTAACGGAAATCGGTTCTTTTTTCTATATGGATTGTGGGATTTTAGCTTTTTTCTTGATGTATTGGTGTTTCTTCGTGTCGGTTTTGGTATGCATAGGTTAAGCATTTTGATAGGCAGTATTGTGGTAAGAAGAGGGTTCAGAGACTTTTGGATGATAATGACTCAAGGAGAGGTGTGTTTTTACATCCTGAATTTTATACTTGCACTTATGTTCATGTTGATAGCCCCATGTGCTTATTGCTATATTTGATATAGACTATCGAGTTTTCCAAATGCCAAGCTCAAATTGGTAAAGTTTGCATTTTTATAGTGAATGGGGAACTCCTATTTCACTTCTAACATTTGTTTAAGTTAGTATAAATCAATTTTTTCAAAGGTACGCTTAAAGGTCGTCATCAAGGATCTGAGACATACTTTTCCTTGCGAATGAGCGTAATCATGAAGAAGTGACTCTAACCAATTGATATTTCCTTTTATCTTCTATTTTTCTTTTCGATTTAGTCTTGTACTGTCAATGTTACTCGCATTTGTCCCGTGACATTATGTGATTTTATCAGTGATGCTTCTTGACAGTTGAGAAGCTACTTCAGCTGAAACTTCTAGGTGATATCATGATCAATTATTTTCTTAAGCTCCCAGCAACATGAAAGAATTATCACGTATGAAGTCGAGAGAGGAGTATAGTGAACAAATTAATGTCTTGGGAGGGGAACCCCAACTCTGTAGTTTACATTTTTGTATAGGAAGTTACAGACACATTTGCTAGCTGCATGTGATTGTAACTCTAGAAAATCTTGATTTCGTGCTTCCGAAACAATTGGACTTTGTGTTTACAAGTAGTCCTGTGTTCTCATTAGCTCTCTGATCACTCTGTTCAGCCTCCAATGCTATAGTCTAACGATTAATGGAGTGAGTGAAAATCATGGGCAAGTACACTAGCTGATTTATTCCTATTGCCCAAGTATGTGAATTACTAGGTAATCATGCTGGTAGGTACCACAGAACTCAATTATATGTGTTATAGATGTCATTAAAAACAGATAACATGACCAAAAACTATAAAAAAGCACAGGTAAAAGACTAAAAAGGTGAATTGTGATTGCAATTTGAATCATTTCAGAAATAATAACTCTAATTGATTTTTCAAGATTAAGAATAATGTAGGGCAGTCATGTGTTTGTGGGCAAAACTGAAGCTCTACAAAAAGGACATGATTTTTTCCTCTGCAACCACTTGTTGATGCATTCAGCATGAAATTCATGGCCACATTGAAGTGTGCCAATGTTATCTTCATCTTTATATTCAAGTAGGCAGATAGCACATGCTTCTTGTTCCTCATCATCACCATCTTCGTTGGCGTCTATGTCCATAACACAAGTAACATAACATGTACTTCTTTCGAAATACTCAGACATGTCTTGATCCACAAACTCATTAATAACGTATTCCTCTTCCACCACCTCCTCTTCTTCTTCTTCGACTTCAATTTCATCACTATAGGTGTCATCAAGAACCGATTGTGGCACTTGAATATTGTAACGAATGTAGTTAGTATTCACTTGCATTCGAGCTGTCCTAGTCCGTCTTCCACTTGTTTGCTGATAGCCTTCATCAAGCAAATGTATATCATCCTCCATTCTTGTTTGTACAAACCACCCAGACTCCATTGTTACGTCCATATTTTCAACTTCAACATCCTCCTCCTCTTCTTCTATAATTTCTTCATCAAGAATCAACTCATTCACAGCTTCCTCTACCTCTTGCTCGTCTTCTTCCTTAGTTTCTTCATCAAGAATCAACTCATTCACGGCTTCCTCTACCTCTTGCTCGTCTTCGTCCATAATTTCTTCGTTCAACAACTCCTCTACTTCTTCTTCTTCGATTTCATCAACAATATCACCAAGATTTGAATGCTCAAACTTAAAACGAGAGATGAAACTATAATCAACTGGAGGCAGGTGTTGTAGTCGATTCAAGAGAGCAGCATCAGGTGGCAGTGTACGAGTACAAAAACAGGGAACTTGATCATGTTGAGACATGTTTCTTGAAGTTTTTTTTTTTGGCTGTGTTATGTGTTAGATTACGAGAAAAAAAGAAGTTAAGAATTGGAAATTAATGCAACTGTTGTTAATGTTAGGCATTTATAAGGAAAAAATATTTGTAGGAATTTGATCGGGAAAGGGAAATATTTATAAGAATTTGATCGGGAAAGGGAAGTGGGAATTAGTGTCCTTTTTGTTTCTTTTCTTTTTGCTTTCCCCCCAAGTTTCTATAAAAATTGTTACACAAGACTTATAATAACATTTTTCAATTTTATTTAATTAATAATTTAGAAAATTAAAGCACACGTTGAAATTTTTATTTTTAATCAGCATAAATGTAGAAAATTACAGCACACGTTGAAATTTTTAATCAGTATAAATGTAGAAAATTACAGCACATTCGAATACCAGAGTCTTAAGAAAAAGAAAAAGGAAGAGGTTATTCACCGGTGTACTACTTAAAATCATGGTGTCATCGAACCACTCAAAGGCAATAAAAAACAGTAGAATCTGTTTGTGCAGAATAAGAACAAGAAACTCTTCTATTTATAGATAACAAAAGATAGTGTGAATAGGTGCTTAATGTGCCTTATCGGAAAGGTCACACCCCTTTAGAAAAATCAAAAGTTATAACTCTTCGTAAAAGTCACAATTTTGCGGAAAAATCACAAGTTTTTAGACTAGTCACAATTCTTCACAAAAGTTACAACTTTTTGTACAAGTCACAACTCTTCATTTTTACCTTGTTCCGAATTAAATTTATCATATAAGTAATTGAATTATGTAAATATTTTTTTACAGTTACAGCTCATTACCAACCTATTTACCCCCAGAACAATATGCTCTTGGGAGACATGAAGCACAATCAACCTCTCTACCTTAAGACTTCTAACATGGTCGATTCTAGATAGAGCACGGTAACCCACAACCCTCCGTCCCCCTCCCCCCACCTCCACCACCACCAAAAAAAAAATAAATTATCTTACAAGATCTATTTTCTAGCTGTCTCTTCAAAAAGAAAGAGCAAGCCTCTTTCATTAGTACTAGTAAGTTATTATGAAAAGTCAAAGGGACAATTATTTTAACCAAATTATTAGGCCTAGTCATTAAATAAGATATTATAAAGTATAGGAATATAGTAATTTCCAAATGTACTTTAAGACAAACTAATTACTCTCTGTTTAAAAAAGAATGACTTCATTTTTTTTTAGTCAGTTTAAAAAAGAATAACTTTTTTTTTTTGTAACATTTTAATTTCAGCTTTCCACGTGGCATGTTTAAGGCCACAAAATTAAAGAGCAATTTTGTACATTTGACATAACTTTAATTTAGGACCACAAGATTCAAAAATCTTCTTTATTTTCTTAAATTTCGTGTCAAGTCAAACTAGACTATTTTTTTTAAACGGAGGGGAGTATCTTTTATATATTATAAAAATAAGTACTCCCTCACTTTTCCAGATCCTGGATTTCTGGAAAATTGTTACGTACTAATATTCTTTTAATCTCTTGTTTAGTTGTATCCCCTCATAATAACATCATTACAATCTTTTACTCACTAGTTACATATTAAAAATTCCTGAGTAACCCCTCAATAATATTCATTTCGCAGTAATTTAATGTCTGTTCAAATTAGAAATTACTAAAATTATACTAATATCATTTTTTTTTAGCAGCCCTTGCTCCTTCCAAAGAGAATCTCTATCTTGTTTTGCTCCCTGATCTCTGGATACATCTCTCTATATTTCTCCATGAAAATTGGTTCGTTGAAACTGTCAATATAGTAGAAGCGATAAGATTAGGAATGAGGATATTCGAACAAGGTGAGATTTGTCTTTGTGATGGACAAGATGAGGGAAGCGAGACTAAGATGATTTGACATGTAATGACTGTTGAGGAGAAGTGTAGAGGTCACTGGTGCGGGAGGTTGGATATAGTAGGCATAAGGAGATGTAAAAATGACCAGAGAAGTATTGGGAAGATATTAAGATATGATACAACTCTAGTTTACGTGTAGAGATTGCGAATAGGATAAAATGATAGAGGATAGTGGAGTGTTGTTTGTTGTAGAATAGCCTAATCTTGTAGTGTATTGCTTTTGATTTTTTTTAATCATATTTGTTTATTGTGCTTTAATTTGGTACTATATGTTGTGTTGTTGTTATTGTTCTTTTGACTAGTTGCTATGTTACTTTGCTTTGATGTACTCAAGCTGAGATAGAGATTAAGGTCTATGTAACTCTACCCTCTTTAAACCTCAATTGTGGAATTTCACTAAAAATATTGTATGTGATACATTTTAACTGAACACATCGTTTAAGGAAAATAAAAAAACTTCTGAAGCTTATATTCTAAAAACAAGTCATCAATATTAATATGACTATAGATAATTCCATAAAAGTATAAAACGAGAAATATAAAATCAAATTGCTTCTAAATAAAAACAGTGAGTCACATTGGGATAGAAGGACTAACTCAAGTCCCGCCATTGCCCATCGTAGCTGATTGAACAGTGGAAGCTGACAAGGTAGGAGAAGACGGCCCACCGCCATTGATGGCGGAGCCTCCGCCGAGTTGTAGTGGGTTGTTGGGTTTCATGGAGTGACACGTGGAGGTGGAAATAGCAGTGGCTAAGGAAATTGGCATAAGGCATAAGCCTTTTCCTTGAAGATACTGCATTGCTGATCCCATATCTTCTTCCATTAGCTTAGCTACCTGGTGCTCCGTCATCGTCATGCTGCTGTCGTTGTTTGCAGACGACGTCGTTCCATTACTGCCACCCCGACCTCCATTTCCTTGTACACAATCACCTCCTCCCTGCAAAACCAAATTAATTAATTTATTACTTAATTCCTTAAACAAGTAATTGTGACTATTACAACTTAAGAAAAAGTAAGGAATGTATTTTTTTTTTTAGAGTTTTGCAGCCTTAAATATGTCAAGATATATTTACAGCAATAAGAACATGCATGTTATCAAGCATACTCGGGGGATCACAGTTTGCGTGAATCGAGTAACTTTAGCCCAACTCTCTAAATATATATAAATATTTGACTATAAATTCAATTATTATTATATATATTAACTTGAAAATTGTTATAAAATTCATAAAGTTTAAATTCTAAATCCGTCTCTTACTAAGATGAGATGATATGAACATAAAGGCCGATTCAGTTTAGGAATTCTTACAAAGACATCAACTTAATAGTATATAGTTAAATATTTAGTGCATTTCTTAATTTGTATATAAGATTTTAACAAAAATTATTAGATTCACATGAACTCGTAATTATACTATAGATCAGTCCTTATTGGACACCACCACTCTTCTCTAAAGATCTCTAATTTGAGCCCGGTAAATGCAAAAAATTGTAATAGGGCCTACTCTCCATTTGAGGGATTGTATATAGCACGAATCCAAATTAATTGAAACGGAGAGTAAGAATACCGGGAGATAATAAATTTTTTGAAATACAAAATATGTCCTTTTTTTAAAAACAAAGAAAAATAAAAGGGAAAGCCCTTAGCTTGGAGGTGAAAAATAGGGTGCGGTAACGAAAAAAAGGTGAGCACGCGTGAGCTTTTTGTGGTTTGTCACATTCTGCTGACAGAGAATTTGAGAAGGACAGATTAGAGTTATTTTATTGTTCAAGAATTGTTCCCATGCTTTCTCGAGATCCCTGTTTTCTCTACTGATCAAACAACTATGCCATTTTCATCCACTGTTGATTTTTCTTTAAATGGAAAGTCTAATAGGTATATTCCTCTACTATGCACTAGCCATTGTTCTATTTCTTTTTTCCTTTATTGTACTCCATTAATAACAAATTAAAAGTACAGCAAGTGAATGGTTTTTTTTAATTTATTTCTCACACGGTATTATGAGTTCGCTAATTCAAACATTAAATGGAGAATTCCTATTAGATTTTTCATATTTAAGACTCGAACATATACATGTGAAATGACTGAAATTTCAACTAAGGTATGATGTAGTACCTCAGAGGATCTATCAGCAACTAGGGGAGCAACAGCTGCAGCACCACCCAATCTGCTCATACTCAGAACCTAAACAAAGAAAAGAAAAAGAAAAATGATAAAAGAGAAGCAGAAACACCATGGAGTTATAGTCTTATAGAAATGGGCAATAGGATTTCTATTACTCTTCTATCCATGGGTGGAAGCACGTTGCTGAGAAAGTTTTTTGCTCTATATATATATATATATATATATATATATATATAAAATAGCTTGCATATCGAAATATTTGTGTAATATAACGGAAATGACACCACTTGACCTCAAGAGCTACATTGGGGCTCACTGGTTGAGGACATCTATTTTATCATTTAGGTCAAGAGCTTGAATTTGGCTCAAGTCATATAGTCTAGAGACATTACTATAAGCTTTCTTCCAAATAAAAGTTATTGTAGTTTTGATCCCTCGACTCTGCCCTAAAATGGAGTAGCCTAATAGGAGTATCTAAAATGTTAAAAGAAAGTTTTCTCAACGATGATGCTAATTAAGACCGACTTATAAAATTATTTCAATTTATATATATATATATATATATCCCTTATCATATTTGTGTGTGCGTCTATATATTTTGAATCTTCTATATAAAATCTTTGACTTCACCAACTATACTATAGACACATTCACAAAACATGTTGGAAATAACTATAACAGCATTTGCCATCCCAATTTGTCAACAGGGAAGCATTGATCTGTTTCCAATTTTTAAGTCCACAGAACAATAAATGTGAAGAGAGAGAGAGAGAGTACTTTGACTTGGAGCTGGAGGAACCTGACATAGTCGATGATCTCATCTAACATTGAAGCCTTGTCTGTCTGTCATTCCATATAAATCACAATCACGTTAGTTCCTAATATTATATCGTTCATTTTCCAATAATTATAACAGTTAGCTAATAAAATAATATATCACAATGTCATAAAGCACAATTGTTAATTAGTGTAATAGATGACTCATTATCTAGAAATACTATGTGTGAATTCAGAAGAGTTCGGTTTATGACCATTGCTAATATTTTAATTTTATAATTACAAGAAATCGATAGATAAAATACAAAAAATCAGGACAGAAATTTTTTTCTCTATGCAAATTGTAATTGGTTGTAGGATATTATTTCCTTGCAAAATGTAAGGAAACATCAAAACACTATTGAGTTGGAATCATATATACATTCCACACACACTTGGGATCTGATATCAATATTTCTATTACTCGATCAGAGCTAGCTTCTAAATTGAATACTTTTGGCATATAACAAATATTTATATGTGAAAATTCACTAAACTACGATAACGAATAGATTTGTATTCATGATTTTAAAAATTATAATACTCTTAGACTGAGAAACATAAATATTGAACTTATACACAAACTATCACTAACTAATCGTAGATATAGTACTATACTACATGTGCTTCTAATTTAATAGTATTTGTATCTATCTCTATTTGACTTAATATATCACCATTTAACTTTCATTTAGTCGAGAATAATCTATAAATATTCAAAGACGAGATCGAAAGAAAGATTAAAAAAATACTTATAATGAACAATTGGTCCTTCTGGTAACATGCATCTATAGATTAAATAGATATAGATGTTGAATTACGCCTCATAAATGATTTAACTGACTGTAGCAGTGGATTACGATCACAGCATCTCATTTCAAAGTACTAATATAATCGATATTTGAATATAGGTGATCATTGAAAAGAAAAAAATAGAAAATATTATATCCCATCCATTTTAATAAAAGAACATCATATCCACCTCAATTAACAGTGTTTTAAAAGACGGGGCGTGAGGCGAGGCGTTTTAATTAGTATAGGACGAGGCGTAAGCCTCGAGACTGGGGCATAAGCCTTATGGATTTTTAAATTTTTAATTTATAATATAGTATAATAATATAATAACACAAATTATAAAAATAAATCAATAGTTTGAAATAATTACAAATATGATCAAATAAACTAATAGAAAATAAAAGTTCTAACATGATTATACAAGTATAAATCATCTAATATCTTAACTTTCTAATATAAAAAGAATCATTATTTCAAAAACTATTTTTTATCATACTATATAATTTATCCCCTAAAAGAAAATAATCAATAAAACTTACTAGTATATGAGAAATAAAACATCATTCTACCATGAATAAAAATAAAATTACTAGATATTTGAAAGTAATTTTATTTTTATTCTGGAATGATGTTTTTATTATCATATACTAATAAGTTTTATTGATTATTTTCTTTTAGGGGTAAATTATAAAGTATAATAAAAGATAGTTTTAGAAATAATTATTCTTTTATTAATAGAAAGTTAAGATATTAGATTATTTATACTTCTATAATCATGTTAGAAGTTTTATTTTCTATGAGTTTCTTTAATCATGTTTGTAATTATTTCAAACTATTGATGTATTTTTATAATTTTGTGTTATTATATTATTATACTATATTATAAATTGAAAATTTAAAGATCTATAAGGCTTACTCGCCCTATACTAAGTAAACCCTCGCCTTTTAAAACACTGATATCATGTATTTACTCTGTATTTGAATTAAGTATGGCATATTATACAAAACTATTGACTTTATGATATTTATAATGAGTAAGTTTTCAAAGCAATATTTAATTTTGTAAAATCATAAAGGAATCAAGATGGAATATTAGAAACAAAAAGAATAATTTTAATTTATTTTAATATTAGGAGTGTGAAATTACCTTATTGGCATTAGGTACCAGCTCCTGCAAAGACTTCATTCTCTCTGCAATTCTCTCTCTCCGTAACTGCTCACATCCAAAATTTCGGAGCCACAAAACAAAACAAATCAGAAACAACACAAAAATCGCCATCAAATTCTAACTAACTCATCACAACACAACAAAAATCAAAATCACAAAAAAAAAAACCAAAGTAAAAATAACTGCAATGAACGACGAGTACTGAAGAAACGAGTGCGAGTACGTACTCTTTCAGCAATGCTGTGAGGATCAGTTGCTTGTCCTCTTCGAGCCCTAACTTTCTGTTGCTTTGGCTGCGCTCCACCAGCTGAACCACTCGCCGCCGGCGTTTGATTCATCGTCAACGACGCCGCCGGAG
>JAJOOR010020525.1:0-20489 GCA_036250505.1 Solanum acaule | reverse complement strand
TGTACATTTAAATATTATAATTCTCAATTTAGTTATTTTTTAATATTTAACTAATTGAAACCACATATAAATTGCATATGAAAATGAAGATGTTAAGATAATCTTCCCACAAGTTGATTTAGATATGCTTGATGAAGATGATCATGAAGTGTTAGATACGCCATAGTTTTCATGAAGTGTTAGATACGACATAAGTTTCATGATTTTTTAAGGAGTTTATTTTTTACATTTTTATGGTTGGAATATTGTCATATTTTTTGTGTTTTATTGTGATCATTGCAAAACAGTTAGATTAATATTTCTATTTAGATATTTATACTTTTACTTGAAAAAAAACTTAATAAATATTATAAAGAAAATTTTATTTGTGGATTTGATTAACAAGTAGTAACATTAACACCATGTAATATTGTTTTGTCGATATTTATGATAATATTTTTAAATTATAATTTATAACTTAATTTAATAATTATAAAAAAAAATATAACTTTTAATAAAGTGGGCTGGCCCGGCAAGCCTGTAGCCCACGTACTTGTGGGTTGGGCCAACCATTTTCTGGCCCACACCAAAAATGGGCTAGCCTGGCCTGGCCCGTAAAATGTCAAAGCCTGTATGGGTTAGCTCGGATGGGGTGGGCTAGCCCATATTGACAGCTCTATACGTAATCAAGCATTATGCTTTATATAATAATTTTTTATGACTAGTCAAGGGATATGTTATAGTATATTTTTAATTCCATAAAGTTGTATTATTTTTATTTTTTTCCAACTACATTATTGTACACTTTGACCCTATCTCTCTTGGTCACCTCAAAGCTTTTGGGCCTTGGGATTTTGTTTTGGGTCATTTGCACTTTTGTTCCCATTTGGTAGTGGTTTTTAATTTTTGGCTCTCAAATTAAATAAAAAAAAAATGTAGAGTATAAATTTATAATTTCGCATCATAATATTTTATAAGTTATGCCCCGAAAAGAATTTATGCACGCATGCTAATATTTTTCAAGGGAGTTCATTGATCATATAATCAGAAAAATTGATCTTGTTGAGAAATCGATGTCTTACTCCCCACTAAGCATAATTAGATTGCTAAGGGTTATCACATTTGAAGAGAAACTCGTATAATTAAATGTTTTGACCCCTAAACTTGAATCCAAAAAGTGTTTGCTTCATCAAAATTTGTCCTTAGATGATCCTTAGATTTCTTCTCTCAATTCGATGTGAGATTTGCCCAAGACAAATTTTACAATGAACTTGTTTGGGTGTCATGCATTGCAAAAATAAATTAAAAAAATCAGTGAAATCACGTAACTTGAAATTGAACTGCCACTGTTAGTGGATTGTTATTCAACTATTCTTAAGGTTTCACACCCTTGTTGATGTTTGTTCTACCACCATACTAATTAGAGTGGGGTTCACTCTGATACCGCCTGTCATATTTTTAAGCTTAATTATCAAGGTATTATCCGCTTTGACCTGATAACTTTAGGTTGCCTCGAATTTTCTAGACCATCTCACAATTTTGTCATCTTAGATAACATAAAAGGAATTGGACATGAAATAATGGAAATAATTGTTACCCACATTTCTTTTCCTTCTTTTACCTTTTTTTAATTATTATTTTATATTATCAAATAATGGAAATAATTGTTACCCACATTTTTTTGTTTTTTCATGCTCCAAGGCCCAAGCCTCCAACTTTATCTCTTTCCAGCCGACCAAGGCATAGTATTAATCAACGGTTAAAATATGTGGACAAAAATATGTGTCCACGATTATGTGGGAGAGGATGAATATATTTAAGCTTTCTATTGGTAAAATAACACTTTTAATTATAAATATAAGGTATTGGATACTGTATTAATAACGTGAGACATTTTAGAAAAATATACGAATTTGATCTAAAATAGATATAATAGTGGTCTGATGACAATGATCATTTAAATTCTGATAATGAAGAATTTCTAAATAGAAAAAGTTCGACTTATCCCATAATAGACTTATAAGCGTAAATTTAAATTAGTCGGACAGACAATTTTGATATCGAATTGTTAAACCAAAGAAACTTCCCTAGGGAAATGTCCATTAGTTTCTTTTCCATATGTGAAGAAAGTAATGATAATGACTTAGGAAATGATGTAAAGTTTAATATATATTGACTTTGAAAACAATCTTTTTGCATAATTGAGGCAACTGCCTCTCACCTAGGAAGTCAACCAAGAAACTGTGGTATATATACTTCTGAAATAGTAGTAATTAATCAATTATAAAAATGTGATTTATTATAATAATTTTTAAAAATATAAATTTTATTTTAAAAGTATAAATCAATATGTGCTTGCAGTTCTAAATTTAATTACGTAAACCTCCTTATATTGAAGGTCGGTTAGTAGCACTTTTTAGTTCCTCAATTATTGATAAAATTCAAATATTTGTCCATAGATAACTAACTAAGCACACTAAACTTTTAATTAATTGAATTGTGTACTTTTAATTCTTTTACCTGATTACTATAATTACTATTGTTTCACCATGTAATTACTCATATATTATATTAAATTTATAAAATTACATTAGATTTGATGGTAATATAACTTTACAAGAACTAAAAATAAAATTTATCAATTAATTAACTTATAGACTAAAAGTGTTATCACCTTTATTATATAGCTCAACTTTATTTTCAAAAATTGGCCCCTTGCTTGGCACCAAAGAGCAACTCTCTTGCTTCTATTTTTTTTTATTTATAATATATAGGAATTACTCTAATAAAAAAAGTTAGAAGAGAAAAGAATAATATTGTGATTTAACTTGTAGTTGGTATACATTGAGACAATGCACCACATTAAAACTATTTAGTCCAACAGGATGACCTTTTGTAATATTATGCCATCCAAAAATTTGTGACAAGTCACTTTCCATTTATGTTCCAATAGTCACACTGATAAAAAAAATTATCAAATCAATATGTGTATTTTATATGTATGTTCATTATATCACTTAATTATGTATGGTAGGTACTGGGGAAAAAACTTTAATTATGTATGGTCAAATAATAAATATTTTCATTTTTATTTTAATTATATGCTAAAGTTAAATTTATAATTTAGTATAAATATGGAGCACAAATAAAATTTTCAAATCATATAGTTCTTTCATATTTTGTCATTTAGCAAAGAAGAGAAGTGGAAAATTTTGCTTTCTTTTTTCCTCATGTGTTTTTTTACTAGAGGTTGGTCCACATCTACTTTACATACCTATAAATTTTCTTAGACGAAGTGATAATGAACATTACTTGTAAGTGGGCTTTTATTGAGTATCACTTTTCCATATTAAAGCCCCACCCCACCAACTCAATCACATCTTTTAATAAATTGAATGATATATATCTAAAGATAAGATGCCTAAAGAATAGAAACTTCTAAAGAACTAACATTTCTTTTTCTAGATAAAACTATAATGATGTACCAAATAAAAAGCATATTGTTTCACTTATCCCCACTCACTATTTATGTTGTTGTTGTATGTAATTAACTTAATATTCTTTGAGGGGTCATTAAAAGAACATTCACCTTTCATTTCATCCATAAGAATCCACATTTTTTAAAGGCGAAATATCACTATCAACTCCTAATAGCAAGCTAGTTTCACTAGTTGCTCTCTTTGAATGTGTCCTAGAAAACCAATAAAGAAAATGGAGAAAAAGAACAAGTTAGGGTTGTTCTTGAATTTTTGGCCCGTTTAATAATTTTCTTTAAAAATAATCTGTATTTTCTGTCGGACATAAGTTTTGACTTTTGATGATTGTAAATTTGAAATGTGCACATAAATTAGTTTTGCTTATGAGACAAGAGTTAATGATATTTCAAGAAGTTATGAAAGATGGTATATTGTGTTGACTATTAGACATGCGTTTCAATTGCATTATTGACTTGTGAACAATTGAGCAACACATGCAATTTTTGCTTACGAGGCATGCAAACTTGTGACCAACAAAATATGTTCATTGTAGTGAAATGTTCTAAATTTCTGTCAAAAATCTAGTTTACACCCACGACTTATGTTTGACAAGCATCAAAATTCATTTCTTAAAATTTTATTGCGCAGAGCCAAAAACTCAACAACACCTTAAGAAGGTCATTTTCGCAAATCAGACATCAATTCAACGTCAATTAAATATATTTCATGTTTTAAGATTGTGCATAATTTTAAATTTTACAAAGCTCATAAACTTAAAAGTAATATGTCCCACTTAGCCACAAGATAAGATTAAGGATAACAATTTAAGTTGGTCACGGTCCAAAAATATGTGTAAAGATACAATAACAACATGGTAGGTACTTACATATGTAAATTTATTCAATGGATAAATGATTTTCCTTAGTGATTTCCTTTTCATATTCTCTATTTGATTGGTAAATTATATGGAAAAATACGTCATACTTTCCCCAACTTTATGTGTTTTCCTTTTTTCATTTTCCTCTCAAGTGCACTTCTTGATTAAGTGGATTTGTCACTAAGAGGGGCTAATGTGTCATCACAATATGTAAAGAGTCAATTCATAAAAATAAAAAATAAAAACTCTATGATGAATTTTAGGTGAATTCGGTATATATACTTTTACATTCATATTCCCACTAAATGACACAATATATTCTCAACTAATTTCGCTTAATTGATACTAAATCAATATCATATATTGTATTGGTATCATCGAGGCTGATAATTTCACTTAATTGATACTAAATAAGTATCATATATTGTATTGATATCATTAAGACTGATAATTTCGCTTAATTGATACTAAATCAGTATATATATACTGTATTGCTATCATTAAGTTTTCTTGTTCAGAAATTACTCATTAGTAAATGATACTATAATAGTATATTATACTCTTATAGTATTGTTAGTCAATTTTTTAAGAAGAAAAAATTAGACAAATTTTTTCATGAGTCATTCTGAACTGCATATCAGCTCAATTTTTAAATGGATTGAATTGAGCATATCAAAATAGATCGAATTAATAAAATAAAGGAAAAATTACAGAAATCCCACATTTTAGTTTACTTATTACCATTATCCCCTATAAGTTTTACAAATCTCCAAAATTCCTCATTTTCGCGCATCAGATTAGTGTTTCTCGCGCATCAAATCAGTGTATCATGTATAAAATGTACATCAGATTAGTGTATCATGTATAAAATGTAATGTATCTTACTTAACGATTAATGTATCTCGCGCATCAGATTAATGTATCAGCACTTATATTATTGTATCTGTTTGAGGGATTTATGTAATTATAAACTTTTAAGGGATAGATTGTAATTTTGCCTTAAAAGTATGTGATTTCTGTAATTTGCCCAAAAATAAATGGGTCAATAACCCATTCAAACTTAAATGGATTAAGCAAATCGTAAATTTATGGACTGATTTTGTCACCTTTACATGTATGTATAAGTGTGTGTTTGTAATGTTGTGTGGTGATATGGCTATGTTGGTTATTATTTGGTTGGGTTTGGATTAGGGATTGATTGGGCCATATGTTTTAGAGGGATGGGCTGAATAAGAATAAAATGGGCCTTGCAGTCAGCCTTCTCCTTTATCTTTCAATTTTCTTTAACTTCTAAATTTGATTTTAAAAAATGTTATTTTTAATTGATGTATTTTTCTTTTCCATTTTCTCTCAAGTGTATTTCTTGATCAAAATATGTAAGATTCAATTCATACGCTGAAAAAATGCAAATCCATTTTTTTTACTAAAAATGAATTTAAAATGTATAAATAAGAAATCAAAATCTTAAACTTACAAGCATCAATGGTTTAATGGTATAAACATAGTATACCAAGGTAAAGATAGAAGTTCTACAATGCATTTTATAATCTTGTAATTTAAAATATCAATCTTCGATTTTCGATCGTCCTAGTCATTGAGACATTTATAAGGGAGAAAGCTACGTGGGATAATATTTCATCAATCATCAACAAATAAGTGTATTTGACTATTTGTAGCACTTTTATTTTGGGCACCATTGTAATGTGTTTGCATTGATATAAGTTACAATGGAGTAGACAATTTTCAAACATTAAGCAGTATAGCATGTTCATCAACAAAGAGTATTAAATGAAAAAAATAAATGTCAAGAAAATCGCACTCCAATTGAAGTTGCATATACCTATATTAATACATTGGCTTAATATTCAAATTTTAAAAATATTTAAATTTTAATTTATCTTAACTTGAATAAAAACAAATAAAGCCTATGACCTTTTAGTCCATCCTTGAATTGAGTTCTTGGAGTAGCAATGTAACAAAACCCTTTCTAGAAAATTGATTGCTTTATTTCAATGAAAAGTAAATTAATAGTCCTTTTGTCAAACAAATCCACTAAAATCTCTTCACACTTGATGATATTTAGGAGGCGTTTGATCATAAAAAAAGAAATCACTTTTTCTGAAGTTTTAGATATATTTGTCTGTAAATTCTAAATTATTTATTAAAAGATAAAAATAATTTCAAAACTATTCATAAAAAGATAAAAATAACTTCAATTTGTATTAATAGCAAAACATAATTTTAATTTTTAAATATCATTTTTTACTTTCAAAGCAAAAATTACTTCTTCTTTTTTCAATTTCACAAACGAAACATGGTCAAACATCAACTTACTCTTACCCCAAAAATCTTTCTTTTCATTTTATCTAGGCGGAATGACTTAGGAGACCCCTGTACTTGGCCCCGTTTGTCTGTTGGACCCTCCTACTCACCATTTTACCAACCAAACCCTCAAACCCATTGAAACATGACATTTTAAACCCTTATATGGATGACTCATTGGTGCGTGTAATACAACTAAATACACATTAATTTCCACGTCATTAAAAAATGTCACATAGAAAATTATATGTTAAAAGTCTAAAAATCCCTATTCCACTTCTGCTCTTTGTTGAAACAAGAAAGGATCTTGTTGGTACATTTTTTTTAATTTAACTTTTCTCTTTCCTTTGCATCTGTGAATGAATATGAAGAATCCGATTAGTGGTTAATTTATGAATCCTCTATTTTCATGTGTATTTTTTATGGTAAAACTATGATTGAAAGAGCTTGTTACTAGATAGTTAGAGTGAAACTTTCATTTGATTAAAGATTCATAGTTTGATTGCAACTCAATTTGCTTTTTAAATATTTTTTCATGATTTTTATTAATTCTATATTCTAATTCATTGTTTTTAGATTTGGATCTGTATGTTAGTGCAATAGTTAGTTTTAAGGGAGTGTAAGAATCTTTACTTTTTGTTTAGTGTAATGGGTATTAATGAAATCACTCAATTGCCTTCAATTCTTGTGTATGTTAGATTTTAGAATTTAACAATTTTGTAGTAATTATCGTGTGATCTCTAATTTTGGAGAGTTTTTCTTTTTTTGAGTATTTGATGAAATTGAAAAAAAAAATCAATTCTTTTTTGGATGTTTATAGTGAGATCGGAGATTTTTATTTTTATTTTTATTTTTTAGGGTGTTTAATGAAATTAGAAAAAGCTTAAATCCTTTTTTGTGTGTTTAATGAAAATGGAGAATGATAAATTTTTGTTCAGCTGTTTGATGAAATTGCAAAAAAATATCATTTTTCTTTTCTTTTCTTGGTGTTTGATGAAATTGAAGAGAGATTTATATATGTACTGAAATTTATGGGCTTGATCAGAAGATTAAGTAGAAGAAGAAGGTTTTGTGGAGGGAGAATATTGGAGTCAAGTACAAGGGTCTACACCACAAAGTAATTCACGTTTTGGTGCTCCCTTCATTTCAATATATATGATATATTAGTTTTTTTATTTTATTTCAAAATATTGATGTATTTAAATAATTAAAAAAACCTTAACGATATTCTTCCACTTCTATATTTTTTCAATAAATAAGAAAAAACTTACATAACTAAAAAACTATTAAAAATTATCACTTATTTTAAAACGAACGACAAGGTATTATAAACTACAACCGCAAATTAAATTGATGCCCCGTGACCTTGAGCTGTTGAAATATGGGGACCATTTCATTTGTAGAATGCAACAAAACTCACTTTTTCTCTTTATTTCCATGTAAAGTAAATAAATAAATTTATTCAAAGTCAGATAAGAACTAAGTTATTTATGTATTATTTTGTATAAGAAAATTATGACGTTTAGTAGGTAGATAGAATATAATTTATTCATGTATAAAACTAATTCATGTATAAGTTATGAGTGAATCTATATATTATTTTATATATGATAGAAGGTGGAATAAATAATACGTGTATAACTAATATTTACATAAAATAATACATAAATTCACTCATAACTAATGCATACATTACTAATACCTTGATAACTCTAATCAACTATCAAACGATCGATCCATGTAATTTCACTTTGTAAAAACTTTGAAGTAAAATAGATAAAAGAAATTATTTTTTCCCAAACATATCTTTTGATATTTTCCCTATAAAAAGGTCATCGACTCTGTTCTCTAACTCATGTTTTCTTTCTTCACTCCTCTATATTATTTTCTTGTTTCTGATCTTCAAGCTTTCAATATTCTACAAAGGTAAATCTTCGTATTTCAATTATGTTTTTGGTACAACTAATTTGATTTAAATTCCCAAATTCAGATGATCAAGTGATCTGAAAGCATCTTTTAGTTTTGAACATATTTCTCCATTTCCATTAGTTATTGATCTATTATCAATAAGTTAACTAAGTGGATTTGGTTAGTCAAGTAGATAATATTTTTAAGGCTGTCAATAGTTTCGGGACATAATATGTGTCAAGTTCATAAATGTTTTGAATACTTCTCTCAAAAGAAAAAAAATCACTTTATTTGAAATTTCTGTTTTTGATCATACTTTCTACAAAAAATATTTAGAATTTAAATTTTACTTTAGCGGAGTTAATAACATTATCTTATACTTGGGTTTTTCAGAGTTTGGTATGGAAGTGGATAAGGCCAATGCTGTGGAGCCAATAAAGTCTACATTTGCTGAGAAAATCGAAATTCTAATCAATAGTCATAACAAGCTACAATAATAATAATAAAACTTAAAACATAGTCACTATTAACACATGTTACAAACATTCATAGCTCCTAATAAAATGTTTGATAACATTCTTCACCTAACGATTTCTTTGAGCGATCAGAGACATTTAATGTTGGAATTTTACACCAATTAACAAAGATACCTCTTCACATTGGTTTATTTGACATCTGAATAAAGTTGTGAAGCCTCAACCCCGAATAATGGATCGCTCACAAAATTTGTTTGAACAAGACCCCTACATCAAGCCTCCTAAGAGCACATTTTTGTTCAAATAAATTTTGTGATCGATCCACCATTATAGGTTGAGGCTTCAGAACTTTATTCATATGTCAAATACACAAATGTGGAGGAGTACCTTCGTTAATTCGTGTGAAATTCCAACATTATAACTTATAAGATGTCTCTTATCGCTCAAATAAATTGAAGAATGTTATCGAACATTTTGTAATTAGGAACTATATATGAGTGTTTGTAACATGTGTTAATGGTAATTATGTTTTAAGCTTTGTTATTGTTGTAGCTTGTTATGACTATAATGAAGATAATTCCTTCCATCAATTTATAAATACAAGAAGTTTTGCCCAGGTGAATTCATGCGCAAATTCCTGGTCAAATTTAAACGATTTGACTCTCGAAAAACGAAATGTGTCACATAAATTGCGACAGAGAAAGTAGTTATGTAGTCATGTATATAGTGCTGTATTTTTGTTATTTGTCTCTCTGTAATGTGTCATATATTTTTGGCTGCTAAAATGGAATCACATTATAGACTTATACATATGCAAATTCACCTTGTCCATTTTATTATAACAATAGTATAAAAGTGAAAGCAACAAAGAGGGGAAATTTTGAGAATAAATATATATTCTCATTTTATCATACTTTTCTGATCAAATCAATCCACTACTCAACCGTTTATGTGTGCATCTGAGTCAGTACTAGCCCTCACTTTTCAGGACGCGTTATATATATCCTTACACAAGGTTAGTTAGTACTTTTGTAATGTACAATCAACTGCGAGCTGTTTAATTATGATCAAAATTAGTGAAAGTTCTCTTTAAAATAATTCAGTTGCACAAAATTAGTTAATAATTGTCTACATTTTTTTTATAGGATAAGAGTGGGTTTAAGTTGAATTACTTTTAGTAAAAACAAAATTTTACATGAAAAAAAGAAAACAAGTACGTTGGTTGATAGTCAAAAACTTTACCCAAGTTAACATAAGGGAAAATATAGTTTAATTAAAAAGAAAAAAATCCCAATGTTGTGCTGTTATAACTTGAGAATCAATCTTTTCTACAACGATACAATAATATTGATTAGTCCATGGAATACTTTATTGGTAGTCATGACACAAGGTACGAATGCCATCTATTTTTAATTTTTTTTTCTTTGGATTATAAAATTTTAGACTAACATGGATTCAATGTGTCACAAGAAAAGGTGTTAGGGATTTAACTATTGACAACGTACATGTCAAACAATAAATTTTATTCATATTCTGTTCGCATGTGTTTACTGGTTCAACATTGAAACATTTGAGACTATACAAGTGTGTGTACGTCCACCAAATTACTTTACAAGCTTTGAGAAACTTGTTACTCTTCATCATGTGGAAAGATGTTATTTTGAATGTTGTCTAAATGTTATCAAGACGCCCCAACTTATCAAGTTTACCTTGATTTGTTCGTTCAGGTGATAAGAAAAATAAACGATGCTTGGATTTCTTTATATATATAGTGCTAATATATAGTTGTATGCATTATTTTAACTTGTTGTATTTTTCTCTTAAGATGTTGAGTGGAAACACGATTCCTTTTTTGTTCAATAGTTTGTTGCATCTCACTCTAAGAGTTTTTTATGACGAGGCCAGTACTTCAATGGCTCTACAATTGATTAAGAGTTCCCCTTGTTTGAATTCACTTTGTATATATGTTATGGTAAGAAATGATTCATCTATTTATTATAAATTTGCAAGGTAGTGATTCCCTCATTTTTATACGTGAATGAGTGTAATTCCTCTGTTTACTATGAAAATGTGATTTTCTTATTTTTGAATGTGCAAAGGTGTGATGCCTTTAATTATTACTCCATTTG
Source organism: Solanum acaule (assembly GCA_036250505.1). Classification (NCBI taxonomy): domain Eukaryota; kingdom Viridiplantae; phylum Streptophyta; class Magnoliopsida; order Solanales; family Solanaceae; genus Solanum; species Solanum acaule. The sequence continues at coordinate 9,322 of JAJOOR010020525.1, read as the reverse complement.
TCTCAATTTATTGCTCCTTTTGTCTCAATTTATGTGACACATTCATACAGAAAGTATGTATATATACCTCGCCATTAGTATATATTGATATGCATCAATGAACATATTCTTATGGATAATCCTGTAACGACCGGATTCATCGTTATAGAAAAGCCAACGGGGAAAAATTTTGGGCCGAAAAACTTTTTCGTAGTAACTTGAGATTTCCCAACCTAGTCCAGATTTGGACGAAATCGGAGTCTGTGAGATCTAGGGAAATCTGGTAGCAATTGGATGATCTGATTATGAATTCGCTCACAGGAGTAGATAGATAAGTCGTTAAGGAACTCGTACGACTTTACGGAATTGAATTTGGGTGAGTAGAACTCCCGAAATTGATCTTGGTGTGAACGGGTAGTTTCTGAGTGTCGTTGGTCGAAGGTGTGTTGTGAAATGGGGTCTCGAATTTATTTTGCTCACTGTTCCGTGCAAGCCGCTATGGTGGGGATTTTTGCTGCCAGGGCGGGGCCGCTGTGGCGGGACAGACGCGACTTAAAGTCGAAAATAAACCCCAAAAATGTTTTATTTTGCAATTTTCGAACTTGGGAGCTAAGGAACCAACCTAGGGCTTTTCTTAACAGTTTTCCACCATTCTTGAGGCTAAAGGTAAGATTTTCACTCCCCGAATCCGTTTTTCGATCCGTAGAACGTAATCTAATGGGTAATTATCGATGGGGAGGGTTTTTGATCTGGAATTGATGGTGGAAACAACCCTAATCTTACTTAGCTGTTGTTTATTGACCCTAGCATTATATTGATTGTTTGTAGACCAAGAACAAGCGGAAAGAATCTGGAAAGGGAAGGATCAAGTTTCTTAGGGGATTTCAAGCTTGTTTCGAGGTAGGTGATGGTTGTGATTCTATGATTGTGTGATGTATGTTTGTTCTTGCTTCATTATGATACATGTATGTATTCGGATATTGCATTATTGATCACATTAATTGTAAATGAGGATAGATGAATGATGAATGTCATGAATCATGACTTGATTGTATGATTATGAGAATGTACCTTGTGATTGTGATTGTGGCTTGTTGAATGGATCGGGTGTTGCGTTCCAACACATTAACTTGGATCGGTTGCCACGTTCCAGCATAATTATGGGATCGGTTGCCACGTTCTGGCATAATCATTGGATTGGGTACCACATTCCGATATGCTAATAGTTTAGGTTTGGGTTCCATGAGAGGACCAATGACTTGATATAACCGTGATAATTGAGAATTGTGAAACTGTTCGTTGTTCGTAAATGCATGATGATATTATATATGTTCGGTGTATGCATGTTATTGTATTGTGGTATTGACTTATGTATGTTGCACTTAGTGGGATAGCCGTGTGATCCTACCAGTACACTGTGGTTGTGTACTGATACTGCACTTGATCTTTCTTTGTTGAGTACAGGGCATCTTCAGGCGGCTATTAACAGACCTCACTTAGAAGATAATGATCGTCGTTCGAATTCAAGGGTGATCCAGTTCTTCCGGGCTGCCATGAGTTCTCTTTCTGTCTATGTCCACATTTCGGACTTAGATTTTCTAGTTAGTTGTTAGTACATTAGTTTGGGGTTGTAACCCTTCTTGTTAGACTTGTGGATCTTGTTAGATGTTTTGGTTCATTGACTTTCAGGGTCTAGGTAGTTTTTCCGCATTTGTTTAGTTGTTAGACTTTTGTTTGGAGTTTATGGGAACTCCCTACTTTTCTTTCCTTAACATTTAACATGCTTCCGTAACTTAAATGTCTTAGTACTTTGATTAAAATTGATTAGCTAATTAGTATTAATAGTTCTCCCACCGAAGAGTTAGTGTGGGTGTCAATCACGATGGTCTGGGTCGTGACAAATCCGTCTAGGGTCAGGCCCTATATAAGAAGGATATCAAAATTGCAATGTAGGTTACGCGACGTTAGAACCAATCTAGAGGTCAAGGTTGAGATTTTTAAGGTTATGTCTAGCCTTGATTCAAAAGGAGATATTGCACAATATCTTAGATATACATCTACTCCTCGGTCATTTCCTACCAAACGAGATTGTGTTCGTAGGGTTAGAATTTAAGACCTCTAATTATGGACGAAAGAGTAAAAATATAAGATTTTGACATTCATATAATTATACTCACTCTAATAGTATATAGATCGATAGATTTCCAATTGTGGGTAGTTCATGCTTTGAGAAAACAATTGAAAGGCAAATTCAAACATTTTGATGGCCTAACTTTCATCATTTAATCTCAGAAGAACGAAAACTATACTTTTAAAACGTGAAAACATCCATCTTACATAAGGTTTAAGCTATACCCAATAAGATAATTGCATTTTAGGGTAAACGCAAAACTTTGTGACGTCTTATTAAAGATTTATGAGCAAAAGTTATAATTTTATTTTCACTTAGACAAATTTTAAAGATTCTAAAAGAAAGGTACTAAATTTATATAAAGAAACAAAAAAAACTACACATGTTTTAACAAAAAATAAATAGAGTAACACAAGCAAGTAAAAACACATGCAATTATCATCAAAATATTGCCTACAATTATCATTTAATCAGAGTAAAAAAGATGCACCCACTACAAAAAAATGTCGATTTGTGGGTGTTAAAATTACAAATAGTGGGGGTTTTAAACCCCCACAATTTACTGTTATAGGGGTTGCTGAAACTCCCGTGGTTAAGTCTGTCGCTATTGGTTTGTGGCAGTTTTTAAGTGACCCCCGCAATCAAGGGGGTTTTAACCTCCGTAATTTTGTTTAGATAGATGATTCTATTTCATTTTGTGGCCCATTTATAACCTTAAATATTAAATTTTAGTACTTCATGTTGTGAGGGTTATAACATCTGCTATATTTTTTTAATTAAAATTTTGAGAAAATACATAAAATCCCCCTCAAACTTGTCTGCAAAACTCACTTTAGCACTATAACTTTACGGACGTTTAAATACCTCCTTAAAAAACTTTCAAGTGAATTAAATACCACCTTATATATATTATACCAGTTTCACAGTTGAGAGGTGATATACACGTGCACCACATCAGCGCCACCTCAGTGACACGTTGACAACACGTCATATGGTGAAATAATTTAGTTTTCATTTCTTTTTATTTCTTCCATATTACTTTTTGTTCTTAATATCCCTGTTCACTCATCTTCTTTATTGTTCCATCTTCTCCATTATAATACTAAAATTAAAGTTCCCTAGGGTAGAAAACTAACACACAACATGATTTCTAATAATTTAACAAATATGTAACATCTCGCAATTTGAAATAGCTAGGAAGAAGCTAAGAATTTGGAAATAGTGATTTTTGGAAAGAATTGAAAATCTGGAAATTTGTTTAGGTTAGGAAAAATGAGTTTTTGGTCAACTTCAAACGGCCATAACTCCTAGCTCAGGATGAGTAAGGTGTACTTATAGATATGGTTGGAAAAATCTTGGAATGATCTTTCCAACGCTGCCGAGTTTGCGCGATTCCGAGTTCATATGAGTAAGTTATTCCCTTTGGAAGTTGGGTTGTTGGATTAAGGAAAGTCCAAATCCGGATTTGGAAGGGCAGTTTGGTCTTTTCCTTACCCTTTTATTTTAATTACTTAGGGGTCTAAACTAAACTTAGTCAGTTTACGCTTTTGGAAAAAAGAGTTAGGGTTTTGAGAGAAAAGAAAAGAGGAGAAAGCAGAAGAACGTTCAAGATTCGTCAAGATCGTCGAGTTTAGCTTGTGGATTTCGTCGGGGGTGATCCCTACAAGGTATGTGAGATCTCATAGCGTTGGGTTAGTTCACCCACACGCCAATCATGATTCAATTTTAGCGAAGTTATTAGATTTTAAAGTAAATCCTTGAGTTCTTGATAAATTTTCGTTTGAATTCTTGTGGGTTGTGTTGATTGGAGTTTCTTGGGATTGATTCGTGATTTTAGGTTGGATTTTGAGTAGAATCTAATGTACTTTGAACATTTAATCGATTCTAAGTGTTTAGGGAAAGGACCCATGTAGTTTAAAGGGTTTAGAGCTGGAAAACGAAGAAGAAATTTCGTCGGTCGAAATTTGGGCATGCCTCCGCGTCGCGGACCCATTCCCCAAATCTGGGAAAATCCATTTCGAGTTGCGGAGCCGTCACGGAGGCTTCTACCTCAAAAGCATTTTCTAAACTAAATTTTAAAAGCTTCTCCGCGTCGCAGACCCACCATCAGATATTGATTTTATGTCATTTTCTCATATTTAGCTATCTAAATTCATTCCTAAACATCATGAGATCTTTCCAATCACAAATCACGATCCTTGAATCCATAATTCAATTTAAGGATCAGTTAGGAGTCAAGTCAAGAGAAGTCAAGAGTTAAGTTAAGAGAAGTTCATAAAGTTTCTTTTTTTAAAAAGTCTTTTTCAAACGTTAGCTTTGTTTTAAGACTTAAGTTTTGAGTTGAGTAAAGAGTAAAGAGTAAAGCTTGAAGTTCATTTCTTAAAAAGTATACGGGGACTATGTATTCCCAAAGGGTTTAAAATATTTTCACATTTAAACAAGAAAGGAAAACCTTGATTTCCAAAGAGCATTTGAGCTAGTTTTCATAAAAGAGTAAATGCTTTCATAATTAAGCAAGAGGGGAAACTTTGATTTCCAAGATAGCCTTTGAGCTAAGTTTTGAGCAATTATCTCAAATCACAGAAAGAAGTATGTTTTAAACATAAAGAGCTAGTATATTGTGGGAGTAGTATTGACCACCGATATGAGGAAGAGTTCTTACAACTATCAGCCCTCATAAACCATGTAGCCATCATGGGTAGAAAAGGGTCATACTTTTTAGATGAATTATTTTCGCATAGACTAGTGGATCCACTTAGTAATTTAGGTCCTATACCCCTAGCAGGGTATAGGATGCGCTGGCAGCGTGAGGGAGATCGTTGTATCATCACAATAGCTCTTATATGATGGTTGTCAGTTAGAGAAACTCCCACAACAGTAATTGCATGGTTCCTCAAGGGCTTCTGCTTAGTATGAATGAGGGTATGAGACTTCATTCATGCATTGCACAAGTAGACTTTGAGAGGGAACATGGTATGTCTTTTATGATATTATGATTATGAGTTGACATCATGTTTCAAATGGTTTTCCTTTTTCTTTATATTGCACTTGTTTTAAACTGCTTTATAATGAAATGAGTTCAGTTAAGTATTCATGAGTTGAGAAGAGCCAAGGTAAGTATTTCTTTTAGAATATTTTCAAGCCTATGTTGTGTTTAACATTTCAACTCGCATACTCGTACATTCAATATACTGATGCCAGTTGGCCTGCATCGTATTATAATGCAGACACATGTAACTAGGATCAGCATCCAGCACATCGTTGATCCAGTGAGCAGTTCAAAGTCTGTTGGTGAGCCTCTTTGCATTCCAGAGGATCCCTTTTATTGCTTTTAGTTTATTATCAGTTATTTAGGATGTCATGGGCCTGTCTCGACATCCATCTCAGTTGTTTTAGAGGCTTCATAGATAGTCAGTCAGATGTTAGTTCATTCGTCATCATTTTGTTATTAGCTTATGTTCAGATTTGAGTTGCCATTGTGGCTAAGTTAAATGTTTATTTTTAAAACATTATGAGTTCAGTTTGAGACATGTTGAGTTATCTTGTATTGGATTCTCTTTCTTATGTCTAAATCTTCCGCTGAGTAAGTAAGTCAGGCCAAGGGTTCGTTTGGGGCCAGCAAAGGTTCTCGAGTGCCGGCCATATCCAGGGTGTAGGCTCGGAGCGTGATAAAATATTATGTAAAACAGAGAAAAGGAGCGATACATATATTATCATTGAACAAGAGTTGCTAATGCTAATTCAATATAATGGCAACTATCAGCGATTGCTTCAACGACAATTACAGGACTCATTGTTGTTATATTAGGCTCAAAATTGACAGATCTTAAGGTTTTCAAACCTTTTACCATGGTTGCCGAAAAAACGAAAACACATAAAAAGACAAAAAAAGAAAATAGGAAGAATGAAAGAAATCCAAGAAAAAGGTATGCCCGGCGTTTTGTCCAGTTCACCTGCGTGGTGAAATTTTTTGGCAAGATCTGATGATTTCACGACACCTAGCCTCTTTGCGGAGCAGTGATGAAGGGAGTAGCAGCGAGGTCCTTCATGTTGGTCTGTGATTGCCATCAACATTGTTTTCCGGAGGTCCGGCCGTTACTGAAATAGAGAGAGAGCTAAACAATTTGAGAGAAAAGAGATGAAAAAGGCGTTGAATGAAGACAAAGTGGGACCCACTTATTTTCTTTTTAAATTTCTTGCTATTTACGCACCTAGAATTTTTTTATTTGTCACGTCAGCCATTAAGGTGGTATTTAATTCACTTGAAATTTTTTTAAGGGGGTACTTGAACGTCCGTAAAGTTATAGTGCTAAAGTGAGTTTTGCGGACAAGTTTGAGGCGAATTTTATGTATTTCCTCTAAAATTTTACTATTCAATTAGTTTATATAAAATTAAACTACAACTAATCTTCATGCTAATTTTGTAATTAAACCAATACATTCATAATTATAATTAAATTAATGAATATTTCATGGAATAAAAAGTACAAAGATTTGATAAATCATGAAGAAGTCAATTTAAATTAATGTCAAATGTCAACAAATTTACAGTAGACTTTCTTTAAATTAAAAGAACATAAAAACGAAAAAATTTGATACATCGTCTCTATGTACACAATATCCGACTCAACTCACAACTTCTCTAAACACCTTTGCTTGTTGGTCTCGCTTTCACAAGATCACTTCAGCTCCTTCCAAGCATCTATTGATCTTTTGGTTCAGAATTTAATAACCTTGTGAAATAAAGATTCAGAGCTGCTCACTGCCCATTCGTTTGTCTGCACTTATAAAAAAAATTAAAAACTACACAGAAGTGAGGCTACCCTTCTCTAATTGAACTTTCTATATACAAATTAGACTAATGTTTTAAATCTGAGTATATGCAATATCCCAACTAATTAAGAGATCGGTAAATGCACCATTTCAATTTAGTCTTTAAGTGAAGAATAAAGCCACATACAAACATCGCATGTGTTAGCTTTCAGATAAAATGACTTAATAGCATGGCATACACAAGTGCTCTTCTTCTCACAATTATCCAAGAATTTAACAATAATAACCATATTCCATGACTTCTATTTTGACAGCAGAGAACTGATATTAAGAAAATGTAGTAAAGTACATAGCCTTGAAATAAGTAAAGCACAAATCAATGATCATTCAATGCTACTAGCTAGCATCTCTAAAAATATCACTTATGATCAGTCAATGCTAGTGTTTAACTATAGATAGAGCCTCACTGCTCTTGCGTTCAACTACATTATTCTTTTTCTACATAAAATAAAATAGTTATGATAAAAGAAGTCACAAACCTTAGGAGGAAGACATGTGATACAATATATCCAAGTACGAAATGTGGTTTGACACAATAGCCTTGATCTTTCAAGTCTTCAGTGTTGGAATGTATGCATCCACCAGTTAATATAGGACCAGGTCCTCAGCACGATTACAATAACAGAAAGTAAATAAATGCTGAAAGTAAAGATTGCACACACAACTTTACGTGAAAACCTCCTTGCTCAAGGGAGTAAAACCACGACTTGTCTCACATGAATTTTCAAACAGCTTTTACTAAACTTCACAAGCAAAAGTAAAACCCAGTTTACAACTTGAGATTAACCTGCTAATCTCCACACTAAGTAATATCACATATTACTCAAATGAGCCTAAGCAGATACAACACCGCCCACTATACTAACCCTGATGATTAATATAGAGTTTTACGTAAGACATTAATTAAGTTACTCACAACTAAGTTCTTGCAATGATTCACCCAAGATTGAAACGTTTCTAACAATAATGAAACGATTCCTACAATATGTGCACAGTTACAAGCAATCAAAGTAACAGCGGGTATAGGAAACAATAATGCAATCGATCAGGTCCCTACTGTTTTGAAGCTTGAATTTCTCTCTTTGAATGAATGAATAATTTGTTGTTTGTTAGTTGAATATATTGTCCATGACGAGTTATTGTCTGATGTACAAACAACCTAGTCCGGTGTGATTGGTCCAGGACACTGGTGCCTCACCAACCACTGAAGTGACAGTTTTCCAATTGTCTAGCATATAGTCCCAGACGGACATATTCTGCAGAGGACCTAGTCCCTGCATTTGTGAGGAGATCATCAAAACATCTAGGAGCATTAGTACTTATCATTCAGCCTTCTCTTTTAATCCATGCTAGCAAAGAGAAAAATTTGTATCATATCATGTCACATGTCAAAGTAGTTGAAAACCAAGTATATTAGTTGAACTACAAACTAAGAAGAGAATTTGTTCACAAAATCATAGAGCAAATGAACCAAGCTTCCATATTAATCATCTATAGAAGTATGTGTATAAGCATAAGATTATGTTACAACACTATGTTTTATTATGAATCAGAATAAGGTACTTAATCATGTAAAATTGCTATTAGTTCTTTCTTTAAAGGGAAAAAGATCTGAAATATATTCAAACTTTGGCCGAAATTGTTGTTACGATATCGAACTTTGGAAAGGACCTTTTACCCCTGCACTATTTAATACTGTATTTTAAAGGTATATATATGTGTCCACATGGACATCATAAATATTGCATTATTATAAATAGTAATATGTCCACGTGGGCACATATATACCTTTAAAATACACTATTAAATAGTGCAGGAGGTAAAAGGTCCTCCATGAAGTTTGGTATCGTAACAACAGTTTCGGCCAAAGTTGAAGTATTTTTAAGACCCTTTTCCCTTCTTTAAATGGTTCAACTGCTATCTTTCTTATTGAACTAAAATAATGGGGGCCAAAAGAATGCTTGCTCTCATTCTGTATACAAACCAAGTAAGAGAAAGCAAATAGGAGGTATACAGTTAAATAGTCCCCAACCATAGAAAGGTGTAATTCTCTAAACAGAAGCTTAAATCAGAACCTCTTCCCTGAAAATGACATAAAATGTTGGAAAAACTACCGAATATGGCAAACATCAATATACATTTAAAATAAATAGCTATAGTTTATTTTTATTATGTTATATGGATATAACTATACAATAAATAGCAAAGTTAATTATATACCAATAATCAGTTTTTCTTATATATATATTTAATATAAATAAATATTAAATAGGAAAGTTATTATTACACTTATAATTAATTATGTCCTCATCAATACTTTCTCTTTCATCAATATCCCTATATCAAAGATTTTTTGTATTTCCCCCAAATTTCTTCCAA
>JAJOOR010020524.1:0-16966 GCA_036250505.1 Solanum acaule | reverse complement strand
AATCGTCGGATGTTACACAATTAAAACGACATTACAAAAAAAACCCCTCATAGAACCTCATTATAAAGTCAACACAAAGTCATAGGCTCTTGCTTAACCTATCATTTTTCCGAGTCGTTACAGATATACATCAGTATACAATGAATGTATACACTATATATACAGGAATTGGGCAAAAAGCCCAAAATGTAGGTGACCTAAAAACATATTCTATGTATACAAAAACTAAGTATTGGGCCAAATATCTCAAATTTTATTTAAATTTTGGGCAGAAACCAAAGCTTATAATTACGTATTTTCGGTAGCATAATTTCTTTGTTTGGATTATTTAGTTATTTCAAAATGCAGTTTAAACTAATTTAATTAAGTCCCTAAAAATGAACTATTTATTTTATGTTGATTTATTCATCCAATGATTTTACTCAAATACTTTTCTTTACATAGTCATTTTGGACAAAAGTTTACTCTTTTCAAATTACTTTAAGTGTTTAAGTTATTCTTAAAAAAATTATTTTCAATGTCTATTCTCTCGAATAATTTTTCAAAAGGTTAATCAATATTTTTCAAACCGGCGGAACCACATGTTATCGGCTAATTTAGATGCTAATACCTTCTTAAAGTAGTAATAAGAACCTCTTACCCATTTTCTCTAATTTTTATAGACTTAATATGTAAGAGTCTTTTTAAATTAAGTTTTCTTAATTTGTTTAAATAATTTAGTGATGATTCTATCTAAGTATTTTCTAAATTATTATATAATTAGAGCATTTCGAAAGTAGTAAAACTACAACACAACACCTATTGTATACAACCATTTTAATCATGTTTATTAATAAAAAATAGTTCAATAGAAAGTAAGGACTGAACTAAATGGCAGTTTAGAAAGACAACTGAAATAAGAACTAACATTTGGTTAAGCCAACAAGCATTGTCAATCTAAGGATTAGTACTGAAATAAATTAGGTGTTAAAGTATACCTTGTGTATTTCAAAAGAAATATACAAAAGACATGCATTTTTTATGAAATAATTTAACTATAGATCTAAAGTGTATATATTAGAGAGCACAATATCATGTGAGTTGTAGTTATTATGAATTTAATGTTATTGGATAAAAGTTATTGATATTACTTAAAGAATATCTTGAAAATAACACTGAAAGTGATAAAAATTATGCCAAAAAAGAGGAGTAATTACTTCAACAACTTTAATTAAGTCAATCAAGAACTATATATGTAACCAACTAGAGGTGTAAAATCATCTTATAATATTTTATTTAGTTGTAGTTGTTGAGATTTATTTCTTGAGTAACATTAAAGAAAATATAATTGTAAATAAAAAAATACAACTGTTTTTCTGGTATGTTTCATTTTTATTCATAGTTCTAGAACTAATATTACATAAATATTTATTAAAAGAGGTTAACATCATGCGTTAGCGGTGTCCAAAAAAAGACTACATCCAAGGGGTGAGAGGTAGGCAGTCTATCCTAATGAAAGTATTAGTACATGCTTGGAAGGCTTGAATTTGTGGCCTCTAGGTCACATAGAAAATTTACCGGTGATTCAAGTCTCCCATTCCAAATCAACATTATATATGTAAATAAATTAAATCATTGTTATTTTTCGTTTATCTTCATATTCAGTTCAACATTATTACTTCAGTTGCAGTGGAAAAATTAAGTAGATAACTTTCATTAGGAATCATTTTAATTTTGTATTAGATTCACATTATAAGAAAATAATAAAAAAAAATGTGACAAAACACTTGATAAATAGACTCACAAAATGAAAATAATAAATAAAGAATGTGTCTTCCCTTTCTCTCTTTTTTTTTATTTACTTCACCTAGACTTTAATAGAAAAAGAATTTTGACCCACTTACCAAGTATTGATATGTTAAGTGAGGATCACTTAAGTTCCTTTTCCAGCAATCCATGAAGTGCACAAATGCCCACTAGCAAATAAATAAAACATAATACTTACACATAGTATAGTAGTGCACTTATGAAAAATCCTCATGTAGACATCTTGTATACCTCTTTTATTACCTCCAAAGTTTTAGAATGGAAATCACTATTTGTATTTCCTTTGGAACTTCTTAAATATCAATCTATTTATGCCACTAGCAGGCAAACTAAAAAAATAAATAAATTAGTATATAGTGCACCACATAAATCTTCATAGATTAGGAGTCACACCCGTTAAACAAAAATTAAAGTTAGAGTTGTTTTCTAGAAGCTACATCATAGTCATTTCAGTATAACCCCAAAACCTGGTTATCACATGTACAAGCCACTAATGTATAAAATACAGAATCGAAAGATTATTGCAAGTCTGAATGTCTTTGTTTCTCGAATAAAACAAAACATAAAATAAGGAACAAGAGTGCTTACCGGGATGACAAGCAATTACCTCTCAAAATCCATTGAAAGCCTTGAAAATAGATTAAGAAGAAGATCACAGTGGTTTGGGATCTGAACCTACACAAGTGTGGAAGCAACTTGTGAGTACCATACAACGTGGTACTCAACAATCAACCTACTAAACAATGTAAAACTAAGCTAGAATACGAGTGGTAATTTCATCCCAACAAAACCACCTCAATTACAACTTGCATTGAAATGAGTCCAACCTATTAGTTTTACAAGCATAGTTCACAGGTTTCCATAATCACAGTCCAACAGTTACAGTTCATTAATAACAAGTATCAAATCATCAATCATACGTATCAAGGTCATCAAGCACAACAATTAAGTATACCAAAAACTAGTATCAATATTATCATGAAAATTATCAACCGAGTCTCATGGAGAACACCCATAGTCCATATACTCGCTGGTAACGATCTAGACATCAATAACACTAACTGGAAATGACCTCAACATCAATAACAGCCGCTGACAATAACCTCAGTATCAATAAAACTTATCGGTAATGATTTCGGCATCAATAAGACTTGTCCATAATCACATTGGCATCAATATCATTTGCCGACAATGACCTCGATATCTATAACACTCACCGACAATGACTTCGACGTCAATAACACTTTTCGACAATAACCTTGGTATCAATAACACTCACTGGCAATGACCTCGACATCATTAACATATGTCTCAGCATGATGCACATAAATCAATGTAAATAAGCAATTTCACACCATGAGAAAGAGACAATAAATTTGAGCAATTCATGTTCACAACGATATCATCAAAGCATTTCATTAATCAATAAATTTACATCCACAAGGTAATTAACAACACCATTATCAACATGTTTCCTTTTCATTTGATCCCATTTTTGTTCATTAAGATCAATCTATTAGATTAATTTAAATCATAACCTCATTCCCACCCCCAACACAAACAATGAAGGGAAATACAAGATTCTATAAGTTTTTTTCACAACCCAAAGTACATCCTAGACGTGACATGGCGTGTAAAACCCTGAGAGACCCTACATAAGCCACATAGCATACATCATAAAATATAATATAAATAAAGATTTCAAAAGAGATGGTCTTATATCATTAAGAGTTTGAAAAAAATGGAAGTCTATCTCGTCTTCAGAACATGAGGACTCATCAATCGTCAAGTGCCAAATGGATCAACTAGCCACGAGTGTGAGAGGTAGGAGTGTCGAACCCTACATTAGTGAAACATTGTAGGCACAAATATATATTAGTACATAGAACGTACTAAGTATGATAGAAATGCATAAGAGTTATAAAATCATGCTAAAAGGACTTTCACATGACATGCAAATGGTCAAGCTAAATAATAATATAATAGGGTTAGAAAACATAAGGCATCATCATGGTCAATACAAGCTTCACATATTAAAAACTCTTTGAGATAACTTGAAAGTATACATGGTTCATTATTGTATGAAGTTTGCCATTAACTGACATAGACCATGTGAGGTATAACATGAAATCCAATATATTTCTCGTACCAAAAGAAGGAGATTTGGAGCCGTCTAGGCACTCGTGAATTTGGAGTCTTGATATTGAAACCCTAGCCTTCTCCTTCTTCTTCTTCTTCTTGAAGAGAGAAATATTTGAAAGGATGAACTTGATCAAATTTTGGGATTTTAGAAGAATGAATTGAATTGGGTGATTTTAGGGATAAATATCATTATATAGGGACTAGGGTAGAGGGTAAAACGACATAGTATTGGGTTAAAACAATTGGGAAAAGACCAACATGACCATGACTTAAAGCTGACGAAGTGCCTCTCACTAGGGACTTCATGGGTCATCTAGAGCACCACAGCTCGTCTAGTGGATCGTGATGATGCCCTGCCTGACAAGGCTTCAATAATACAAGCATAACTTTCGACTCAGGGCTCAGAATTAGGCAAACTTGGTGGCGTTGGAAAGAGGACTCAAGGATCTTTAATATTATAGGTCATGGGCCACCTAATACCTTTTGTGTTGAAAGATATGATCATTTTAAGTTGAATCAAAGTTTAAAGTATAATAAGTCTTTTTCATGGATGACTTCACGGTCTATGTGATGTTGCACTAACTGTCTAGGCATCTGTGGTCCTTCACAGTGACCTTGGGTGCAACCTCACTGTCTGGGTGACGTTGTACAGACCCCTAAAGAGGCCGTCTAAGTCACCACGGGCCGTCTAGGGCACCATCTAATTGAATTTTGCTTAGGGGCAGTTCTAGATGGTGCCACGATGCCCTTAACGGGGCATGGACCCCTACACTGCCCGTCTAGGGTGCCGTGAAAGGTCCATGATCCATTTTGGGTTCATGGATTTTCCCGTTCACTCTTTCTAACCCTTTTCAAATCTGAGATGTTACAACCCCAAAACAGCAAAACATGTCACTAAACTTAAGTTACAAATCAACTTACAAACTTACATATAAATGTATAACACGTGGATCATATACAAATTCCAAGACCATTTGACTAGAAGAAAAGTAGCGCATTAATAAGGCCCATACCTAAGAACAAAATTAGAAAAGGCCAACCCAAATGTATGCACTATTGAATAAATGAACCAACCTGAAGAACTGAAGGCCCACCCTACTTCTTACTACACTTGAAGGTTGTGTACCATCGCCAGCAAGAGAGAGTATAGAATTACCTCAGTGATAAGCACAAACAGATCTTGTGCTACACAGTTGAGCTTCGAGGGTTGGTTCTCTCTGATGTGATGTGCAACGGTTTTGGCTATTGTACATAAGACCTACAGGTAGGGATCAAAAGGACCAATATTTTATGCTACAAGTATTTGTTATGGAGAGAGTTTGATCTAAGCCAAAATTTGAGAGTCAAATAAAGGTGTGCATCAAAATTTTAGATTAGATGGTATAGAAAAAGATAATTTTATAGGTTAGTATTTATTAGGTTAGGTCATTTGTTGTTTCGTAAAGTTATCCGTATATTTTGTTTGTATATATTAACTAGGATTTGTATCTATTGAACACCTCAAACACATTGAATTTGAACTACTTGAACAATTTTTTGCCACATGGCACTTCATCGATGATACATGTAAGGATAGGCGTATGAAAAACATTTAATTAGCCTTAAAATATCTTTCTTCTTTCTTTACTTTGTTTCTATCACTTCCTCCACCTCGTTATCAAGTCACTGTTGTCGACATACACCCTTCTTGTGCTTTTTTTTTCTTTAGCCACTTCACCTTCTTTACCATTACAATCGTTTTATTTTTCAAATTTGACATTATCGTTGTCATCACATACATTTTTACCTACTCTTTTGAGCACCCATCACCACCTTTGTCATTAACATCGTTGCTTGATCATTGTTATTTCTTCAGATCTAAGACCAACAAATTTTTTCTTTCTTTTCCTTTTTTATAATCTTATTTTCCATTTTGTTGATACATGGAATAAAAAAGATGAGAAGAGGTGGTTGGTTGTGTTCCGATAGGATAGCAGGGAAAGGGTTTGGGTGGTGTGTTGGTGCGTGGGTGGGTGGGTGGGGTTACATATTTTAATTATATTTTTTTTATTTAAAATAATTTTCTTATTTTACTTTATAAAACATTTTAAATAATTTTGTGGACTCGACTGACACATGTCATTATTTAATTTGTCATTTTGTCATGTTTGGTAAAACCTGAAAATTTCCATTAACAACAAACAACATTAAACCATAAAATCACCTATCATCTCAACCATTTCCTAGGAAGAGTACTAAGTAGCATAGGTTTCCAACTAAAACAAGAAAAAACAATTATGCACTAAGTAACTTGGTAATCAACCTATGACTGTTGCTAGCTTTCCTAGAACCTTTAGGTAAATCTAATCTTTCTATAACTTTTTTCTCAATCCTCTAAATATCTTCCAGTTCACAGTTGATCCTCTAAAGATCTTCTGGTTCCTTGCTTTTCACGTATGATAGATTATTGTTTCCCAAATAGCTGTGATCACTTCTTTCTAAAACTATTTCCAGTGTTTTGTCATTATGCCTTCCAACACTTTGAACCTCATCATTAGGTATAGTTAGTCCTACCCACTATTGACTGTCATTTTTCACTCTTTTTAGCCAAGTGCATTAATATGCGAAGATGGGTAGCTAAGTGTCCAAAGATAGACTTGCACAAAGACTATATGTAACATCTTCCACTGAAATTGTTAGATGCCTTAATCTTTCTTTTGTAAGTAGTTTCCCTTGTACAACCAACCACACAATAAATCAATGTTTTATCTATGAAGTTCATTCCAAACAAGTTCTAATATATTTAGTCTGCTCTGCTGCCCCCAACATAGAATTATAGCCCCCTGTAATATAGTATTGGCCATTATGAGTTAATTGATATCTTCCTTACGTGTACCGGCCCTTCATCAACTTATTTAAAGAATTAATCTTCTTTCAATACCAACTGAAGTCATTCGGTGTTTGGTGAAGTGTTAAGTGAAATATTCTGACAACTTAAAGATGTCGTCAATGACTAAAGTTATCTTGTTGATAACTTCTATTTGTTATTGAAATTATTCATTTTTCACGAATGTAACACCTCAGATGTTGGAAAGTCTAAGGAAAAGGGTAGTGTAGAAATTTGTCTGAAACTGGTTTTACGGGTCCAACCTACGGACCATAAGAAGTTCTAAGGGTTGTAGGAAATGAACTGTAGAACCAGGGTGGATTTCTTGAAAAGTCATGTCCGGTATGGTCCATCAACTAATCCACAAGTCGTAGATAGGTCTTGTAGGTAGCTCCTAAACTTAGTAAAATTTAAGGCCAAAGATTATATATATATATATATATATATATACACGTACATATATTTCAAGGGCTGGAAGGTAGGCAACCTATCCTAATGTAAGTATTAGTGTCTGCTTCGAAGGCCCGAATCCGTGACCTATAGGTCACATAGAAAATTTTATCACTGATTCAAGACTTCCGGGCCGAATGAACATTATACATGTAAATAAATTAAATCAGTGTTATTTTTCGTTTATCTTTAGATTCAATTCAACATTATTACATTATAATAGAAAAAATAAGTAGGCAACGTCCATTAATCATGGTAATCACGTATTAGATGACATTATATGAAAAAACTAATTAAAAAAATAATTTTTTTTATGAAAACGCTAAATAAATGTGATAAAACACTAAATAGACTCAAAATATGAAAAAATAAACAAATATAAAAATACATGTGACAAAATAGACCCGTAAAATGAAAATATTAAATAAAAATAACAAATAATTTTTTATTTTTCTTTAGATTCAATTCAACATTATTACTTAACAATTGCACCCGATTAAATAAGAAGAAAACATTTGTTAGAAACCATGATAATCACGTAATAGATTCATATAATACAAAACACCAACTAAACTTGACAATACACGTGAAATAGAGTCATAATATAAAAAATTGATAATACATGTGACAACAATAAGACCTGTAAATATAACAATACTCGTGAAAAATGCACTCACACACCTACTATAAATTAATCAATTGTTCCTCTCAGAATTGCTCAACATTATTCAATAAACACATCTTATTTTCTTCTTCAATGGAAAATGAGATCAAGAAAGGTAAGCAAAAGATTGAGTTGAAGTTAATAGAGTCTGAGAGAGCACGCACTATAAGTTTTTCCAAAAGGAAAAGAACCTTGTTCCAAGATGCAGAAAAGCTTGCAAATCGGAGTGGAGATGAAGTTGGCGTTATGCTTTTTTCACCCGGTGGAAAACCATTTTCTTGTGGTTCCACACATATTGAAGATATAATTGATAAGTTTTTAAAAGGGAAACTAGAGGATCGCCAACGTGATCAGGGTGAGGGAAAATCAATTGGATTTGAGGAACTTGAAGATCTTCGCAAAGAATCACAAACACTTAACGAGAAAGAAAGAAGAAGAATATTAATGTATAAGATTACTCACCCTGGCTCAGAAATACCTCCAGATAAACACATGGAGGAGCAGAGGGTGGCAATGTTGTTGCGGGTAAAGAAAATTTTAAATGAAACAAAGAGTGCTATTTTGGATGAGCATTTCAAGTTTGATTTAAATGTTGTCCCTGAGCCAGAAGAAGATGAGAGTTCTTGAACTCATAATTCTCATGGAGTTGTTAACTGAAGTTCTTGATGCTAGAGCTATACTTGTAGAAGTCTTTATGAGTGATCGAGTATGCTAAAAGGATTGTCTTTATTATTAAGTCACTTGTTTTTATCCTTCAAATATCTATTTATATGAGGTTTTAGGCAACAAAATAGAAGGTAATGGAGTTCTTATTTTATTAATTTTTCGTTAGTTTTATCTTTAGTCTTTAATGATGTTTTGTGTTGTCTAGAATGATAAATCAATTGAAATATTTTATTAAAGTAGTAAACAGTGTAAAACTGATGGATCAAAGAAAACTCCGGTACACTCATTTATTTTATTTTATATTTCCATCTTTGTCAAGTTTAGTGCATTTACAATTCACATCAACATTAACTCTGTGAGATTCTGAATCTCTATAATATGAGTTTATCTAATATTTATTGTCTTTATTAGTATATTCAATATTCCAAAAGGGATTGTGCTTGAATTTTCAACTTGATACAAGTATATAACAAACTAGAGTATCTTTTTTTAAATTTTTTTTGGAGAACATAAGCACCCAATACAGGTATGTAATGCACCCAAAACAATTACATCAGCCTTAGAGAATACTTTTCTAGATTTGAACCACCCAACCCACCGGGCCGTGCGGGCACCTACGTACTACCACCTAAGTAGGAGAACCCTCTTACACCCATAATTAAATCATGCAGAAAATTTAATAAAACGAAAGGAAATATACTAATGAAATTTTATAAGTAAGAAACCTTAACACAACTTTGGTTACGACTTGCAAAGTAATTTAACACCCCCAAAGATCTAGTCTAAACGGGTACAAGAGCTACTAAGAATACTACCGAACAAAATAAATAACTACACAGCTCCCACCATGCGGAAGGAAAGATAGATGCTACTAGAGATTCTCTTCGCCTTCACCTAATGAAACATCACCAACCTGCATCCAGACTATGTCAAAAGACATAGCATGAGTAGTATCAGTACAAAACACACGTACTGGTAGGCATCATCCGTCAACCCGATGCCCACCACATAACATAAGAATTCAACTAGTAAGATCATGAAATAAAACACTCGCTTCTCCACCTTTCCCCTCTCTTGAAATACCTCCAAATTACACTAGTACTCTGACTACTAACCACCTTCTCAATCAACCTACTTACCGGGTACTTGATCATGGCCTAACCATTCTAACACATTAAAGCATCCCCAAATACAACCACAAGCATTTCAACTAACCGCTCACATCATACCCTTACTTCCTCGTCACTTTACCCAACCATGGTCACATAGTACATTATATCAAGCTCTCTTACCACTAAACCCAATCCCTTTCTCCAAGGTTAAATCCACCTAAGAATATTTCTACACATATGCTACCCCTACTTCTCTCCATTACAACACACAAACAGCCCTTGTTATCACTTACTCGCCCATTGAACACTTTGCCCTTCCACTATACACAACAAGTTCACTCCACACGAAAAACAATCAAATATAAGTCGTCATAACATATACCCACTTTGGAAAATCACAATATCACTTATCACTACGAACAAGGTACCGTTTCTCATTTATCAAGATACACAATTATTATCAAATCATTGGTCCTCTCATAGAACCCAAACCCAAGTTGTTACCATACCAGAACGTGGTACTCGATCCAATAATTATGCCGGAACATGGCAACTGATCCATAGTTATGCCGAAACGTGGAAACCGATCCAAGTTAGTTATGCCAGAACGTGGCAACTGATCCAAGTTAGTTATGTCGGAACGTGGCAACCGATCCATTCAACAAACCACAATCACAATCACAAGTATATCCTTATAATCATATAAACTATTCATAATTCATGGTGCTCATCATTTATATATCCTCATCTACAACAAGTGTGATCAACAATGCAACATTCATATACATACATGTATCATAATGAAGCAATAATAAACATACATCACACAATCATAGAATCTCCACCATCACAATGAACTATTCATCAACGCATATCATGTAATCATTAATTCGATCATACTTAACCCTAGTTCATCATCTAAGGCTTCTTTCTAGGGTTTAATCATAACTCATTCGGTGCACAAAGGCCTACGCATTAATCCTACCATCAATTTACATATATTACGCAGTGAGCACATATTTAAACTACTCAATTCATAAAACCTAGCCTACCTGAGCGCCAAGTAGTTGCACGGAGTTTGGTCTTTGATTATTGTTTTAGGGATTCGTGACGGCGATTTTGACCAGAAATCTGCAATCCATCGATATCTTCATGCTAGAAATCTCTCTCTCCCCTCTTCCCAAGCTTGCAGCTTTTTGGGGTTTCTAAGATGTATTACGACTAATTTAGTTATTTTAGGAAGGAGAAGGAAATAGGATGTTGCGTTATTTACATTCTGTCTCACCTATCACGCTTTGGCGCCAACTTACCTCGCCCTAGCGCTGCCGCCCTAGCGGCATCTGTCCCACCCTGGCAAACAATTGCCCATAATTTTTTTAGATTTTTGTTTCTCCTAAATAAGGACGGTTCGGGTCGTTACAAGATTCCACTTTTTTTGCAGGCTTAAATTTCATATAAACTAATTTAATAAATTAGTATTCCGACCTAAGACTAACCCCTAGCCGTAACTCGGTACTTAGAGCCACAAGTGACCCTAAGCCAAACCATGGTTTGGCATGACACTAAGAAACACGATAGTAACAACTGAAAATAAATGAATGTTGATGCTAAACTAAATTAGTCTATTAAAGATCACACACCTTCAAGTAGAGAAGCATCTGAATAAACATAAGCCGAAGCTAAATTGAATATCTGATAACCTGTACTAAATTAAGTTTCTAGGACATGCCCCTAGATAACTATAATTGTCTAAAAACTGAATATGTAATATTGAAATAAAGATAGAGGTCGTCGTCGTCGAATGATGAGGACTCACCAAAAGTTCTACCGAGCAGATAACTACGACCTGAATGTTGAATGTCTGAACCTATATTATCAAATAATATAGAAAAAAAGTATGTGGTCATTACTAATACTACATTCTCAGCCTAAGCTCATCCTCTTGCGGATGTTGCATGTCCTTTGCTCCTTCCCCTACCCCTACATGTACCTCTTTGTCACGCCCCGAACCTACACCCTGGACGTGGCCGGTACTCGAGAATCATTGCTGGCCCAAGCAAACCCTTGGCCTAGCTTATTTACTCAACAGAAGACTATATGCAATAAGAAAGGAATTCAAATGCTAAACAACTTAACTGTCTCAAACTGAACTCATAATGTTTTTAAAATAAACATTTAACTTAGCCAAAATAGCAACTCAAATCTGAACATAAGTCAATAACAAAATGATGACGAATGAACTAACATCTGACTGACTATCTATGAAGCCTCTAAAACAACTGAGATGGATGTCGGGACAGGACTACGACATCCTAATGAACTATCTAATACTGAAAGTAAACAAAAGGGATCCTCCGGAATGCAAAGAGGCTCACCAACAGACTCTGAACTTCTCACTGGATCAACGATGCATTGGATGCCGATCCTAGTTACCTGCGTCTGCATCATAATACGATGCAAGCCAACTGGCATCAGTACATTGAATGGACGAGTATGCGAGTTGGAATGCTAAACACAACATAGGCTTGAAAAAAATCCGAAAGGAACTGAAGAACTTACCTGGCTAAACTCAACTCAACATAACTGAACTTGTTTCAATATAAAGCAATTTAAAACAAGTGCAATATAAAGAAGAGTTGTTTAAATTATGATGCCAACTCTGTGTGTATGCAAAGATACAAATAACTCTAAGATGTACGTAAAAATAAAAATAAACTGATGTATATAAAAATACAAAGTACTGATGTGGGAGTTTCTCTAATCGACAACCATCACATAAGAGTTATTGTGATGATACAACGATCTCCCTCACGCTGCCAGCATTTCCTATACCCTGCTAGGGGTATAGGACCTAAATTACTAAGTGGATCCACTAGTCTATGCAAAAAGGATTCATCTAAAAATTATGACCCTTTTCTACCTATGATGGCTACATGATTTATGGTGACGTGAGTTATCTGAACTCAAGCTCGTCCCCATATCGGTGCTCAATACTACTCCCAAAATATGATACTAGCTCTTTATGTTTAAAACATACTTCTTTCTGTGATTTGAGATAATTGCTCAAAACTTAGCTCAAAGGCTATCTTGGAAATCAAAGTTTCCCCTCTTGCTTAATTATGAAAGCATTTTCTCTTTTCTGAAAACTAGCTCAAAGGCTCTTTGGAAATCAAGGTTTTCCTTTCTTGTTTAAATGTGAAAACATTTTAAACCCTTTGGGAATACATAGTCCCCATATACTTTTGAAGAAATGAACTTCAAGCTTTACTCTTTACTCTTTACTCAACTCAAAACTTAAGTCTTAAAACAAAGTTAAAACGTTTGTAAAAGACTTAAAAAAAATAAACTTTATGAACTTCTCTCAACTTAAGTCTTGACTTAACTCTTGACTTCTTGACTTGACTCCTAACTAATCCTTAAATTGAATTATGGATTCAAGGATCGTGATTTATGATAGGAAGGATCTCATGATGTTTAGGAATGAATTTAGATTCCTTTATCTCTTTATCTAAAGTAAAGGAAGGGCTCAGAAGAGCCAAGAATCTCAAGAAAAATAAAGAAGACCTCTTTTCTTTGCCTTGATTTTGTTCGAAATGACCCTCTTATTCTCATGTCCTGGTCTGGTCAGTACCCAGCTGGGCCTCTTTTGTTCCAATGAATTTGAATTTGAAAACAAAAATGAATGTTATAGTTGTAATAATTCATTTTAATTGAATAGTTACTATTCAAGCAACAAGAAAAAATTCCCATTTTTTATATAAAGTCAAATAAAGCTAAACATGAGAAAAAGACCAAAAATCAATATCTGAGGGTGGGCCCGCGATGCAGAGACATATTTAATTTTTAATTTCAAAAATAACTTTTGAGGCAGAAGACTCTGTGAATGCTCCACGACATGAAATGAAAATTCCCAAAACTGGGAACCAACTCCACGACACGCCACTGATGTCGGATTTTGTCCGACAAAATTTCTTCTTCGTTTTTTGGCTCTAAACCTCTAAACTCCGTGGGTTCTTTTACCCAACACTTAGGATAGACTAAATGTTCAAAGTACATCAAATTCTACTCAAAATCGAACCTAACATCACAGATTAGGATCAAACAACTCCTCAACGAATTCAACGAAACAAGAATCTAATGAAACTTCAACAAACCCATTCAAGAACTCAATTTCTAAGCTTTCAAGAACTTAAATTCGCTGAAATAAATCATGATTGGCGCGTTGGAGAATTAACCCAACGCTATGTGATCTCACATACCTTGTAGGAATCACCCCCGATGAAATATACAAGCCAAACTCGACGATCTTGACGAATCTTGAACGTTCTTCTCCTTTCTCCTCTTTTCTCCTCTTCTCTTCTCTTCTCTCAAAACCCTAACTCTTTTTCCAAAAGCGTAAACTGACTAAGTTCAATTTAGACCCCTAAGTAATTACCAAAAAAGAATTAAAATAAAAGGGTAAGGAAAAGACCAAACTACCCTTCAAAAATCCGGATTTGGACTTTCTTTAATCCAACAACCCAACTTCCTAAGGGCATAACTTACTCATACGAACTCAGAATCACGCAAACTCGGCGGCGTTGGAAAGATCATTCCAAGATATTTCCAACCATATCTGGAAGTACACCTAACTCATCCTGAGCTAGGATTTATGGCCATTTGAAGTTGACCAAAAACTCACTTTTCCTAACCTAAACAAATTTCCAGATTTTCAATTCTTTCCAAAAATGACTATTTCCAATTCTTAGCTTCTTCCTAGCTATTTCAAATTGCAAGATGTTACACTCTTCCTCTTCCTCTGTCACATCATCTCACTACGGGCTCAGTTGTTTGCTCTGCCACTGGAGCTTCTATCCTTGTGCCAATACATCAAATGTAACCATCAGCGGACAGAAGGGTGGAAAAGTTAGATGCCAATTTGAATTGCCAGATAATAATTAGAATCAAGTTATTGCGTGAAGGAAGAAAGAAAGAGAATTTTTCTAAATGCAAATACCAGGTACTCTCATGAAACCTTAAACACATACTTGGTCATGGGACCAAAATCTAAACTGTTAGTGTACCAGCGTGCATGGTACCGAAGCCATCCATACTTAGTGTACCAGCGTAGTACCTGAACCATCCATAGTTAGTGTACCAGTATGGTATTCGAGCCATCCAAAATTAGCTTACCAGCGTGGTACCTGAGAAACCAACAAATTATGCACAGTCACAAGCACAATGAACGATTCCATTTTAAAACCACAAGTCCCAATAACAAGTCCATTGCTTGAGATTATCAATATGATGTCATTTTATATGCATCCTTATGTATTTTCGTCCACGCATTGCATCAATGATACTACAAAGTAATAGACATGCATACATACATAAAACAGAAACATAAAACCATCACCTACCCTGAATCAAGTGTCTGGAAAACTCTAAAGAATCAGATCTTTCCCCTTTTGAAGTGTCTAGACTTGTTCTTGGTCTAAATCAAATAATAAAAGCAATAATCAATCGCTAATTGCTTATTAAATACCAGATTAGCAACAAACTCTATCCCTCAGCAAAAATATGATCATCTTCCCTAACTTAGGACTTTTTCCATTATGGAATCATGTAAAAACTTCTCCCTTATGGAAATAACCTAGATTCTAAGGCTTAAGAATCAATGCACAAGGTTAGGGAGTCAGAATCTTACCTTTATCGATGAATTCCATGGAAAAGCAAGTGCAAACTGCCCAAATTACACCTCCCAACTCCAAGAATAAAAGTACAGAAAATAGGGATTTTGGGGCTGCTTTTACATAAAATATTGTTTCGCCTTTCTATAGCAGGCTCAATCCGCTATAGCAAAACTTACCTCGATATAGCGGTTTGCACGTAGCTATAGCGGGGTGCCTCCCCCTATAGTGGGAGAGGTTAAAATTTAGAAACTCATAAATCCAAGCAAGGTCATTTTTTCACAAATCAACCCGTTTACTTGAGATCCCGACAAATCATTTCCATTCCAAGATCAATTTCGGAAGTTCTAGTTACCCGAATTTGATTTTGTAAGGTTTTATGGGCTCGTTAATGTCTTGACTATAGGAATATATTAACCAAGACTCAACGTTACACCTCACCCATTTTCAGATGGTCCTAGACCCCACCTAACACAAATTACGTTTGAGGTTGGCCTAGTCAAACAAATTAAATCACTATCCAAAAAGTTTTCTGGCCCAAATTTTTTAACTATTGGCCTACTCATAATGACTAGATCGGGTCATTACATCTAGTCATAAACTGATTAAGGATATGTGATTGTTGACAATTTGGTTCAGTGTAGTCTCATTGCAATAACATTTTCTATCTAAGCTAAGAGTTATTTCTAATCATATACATTTCATCATGATTTAATTGTTTAATGTTGTCATAGATATTTTATATACCAGTAAAATGATGAATTTTACATTTAGAGCTTACAATTACCTATTCCATTTTTATTTCTATGTACTGGTGCACTGAAGAACTGTAACGACCCATTAAGTTGTTTTGAGTATTAGAACATTTTCGACTCTTCCCATAATTTAAATGGTAATTTTGAACAAGTTATTTAACTACGATTATTTAGTTAGTGAATATATCTTAAATGATTAATTCTTATTGGTTGGTGGTTAATGGGCGAAGTCCATAATTTAGTATTTCTCTTACCACATGGCCCATGTGTAGAAAGATATTAGTATCATTTAGTAGTTATTTAATTATCTAGTGATTCATAATTAATTTCCCTAATTATTATATTTAAAAGAAAGCCAATATCCTCTCGAAGAGGACTTCGGTGATAACTAGGGAAGTTCACGGTTTGGTTTGGGTCGGTTATTGGTCAAAACCAAAACCAAACCAACTTAATCGGTTTTAAAATTATCAAAACCAAACCAAACCAAATATAATATATATTTATCGGTTTGGTTGTTTTCGATTTTGGTTTGGTTTGGTTCGGTTTGGTTCGGTTATTCGATTATTAACCATACATAAAAATAAAAGAAACAATTCATTCAAAACGTGAAAAAAGTGACAATAATCCATTCAAACAAAAAAATAGTTAGAATGACTGGCATTACAGAACTTTCGATCATTGAATTTACTGAATAAAACTTCAAAATTCACTATTTTGGCATAGAAGGAAGAGACAATAACATTTTCAGTCCCACAAAGAATTTCCATAGACACTCATATACATGAAACCAATAAGAAAAATGTTCTCACCTTGGACATTTTTTCTTTCATAAGTAA
>JAJOOR010020523.1:0-23448 GCA_036250505.1 Solanum acaule | reverse complement strand
GTGATTAGACAGGACTTGGCTCAGCTTCACATTACCGAAGACATGACTCTAGATAGGAAGGAGTGGAGGTCGCGTATTAAGGTTGAAGGTTAGTAGGGCTAGCGTGTTGTCCTGGCTTGCGAGGGTATGGGTTGTTAGCGTGTGTAGTAGTCTTAGCCTTTCACTTGCAGTTCTTGTCTGTGATACCTATAGCATTATGTTGTTTATTGTGTTTCACTTCTCTCATTGTCTATTGAGGCTACTGTCTCCTCTGTTGATTATTTACTATCTTTCTTATTGGATGGTATGTTTTATACACTGTTTTCCTCGCCTTTAACTTGGATTTGATGTACTTGAGCCGAGGGTCTTTCGGAAACAGCCTCTCTACCTCCACGAGGTAGTGGCAAGGTCTGCCTACACTCTACCCTCCCCAGACCCCACCTAGTGGGATTTCACTGGGTATGTTGTTGTTGTAATGCATGTATTAGGTGTGTGTATTAATAGTACCTTGTTTGGTACACTTTTTCATGTCATGTATAACTAATGCAAACATTAGTCATTAGTTATACACTCTATTGTGTATTAAGTTGTGTATTACTAATACCAAGGAATTCTAGGTAGTAGTACATAGCATTTTAACACTTGCATTAGATTAAATAATTACAAAACTACCCTTAAAGCCTTTTCATTTTCTTTGTAGTCATAAGTTTTTGTTTTTATTTTTATTTGCTTTTTAGTGTCTTTTAATTTGTTGGTGTTTTAATAGGCTTTATGGCCTCTTAAGTATTTATTTTTAAAAAGAAAAAATCTAATTTCAATATAATTTAATCACAATTTTTACTATTGTGAGGATAAATTTGATAAAAAAAAATTCTTTGCAAACTTTTCACAAAAATATTTTGACGCAATAGTACAACTATTTAATATTATTTTTGAAAAAAAGAAGAAGAAGAAGAGTTAATGGTGTTTTAGCAAAGAATTTTTTTTTTATGTTTTAGCAAAGAACTTTGTTGCAAAGGAAGTTTACAAATAAATAAAGTGTGAAGGGTATTTTTGTAAACATATATTTTGTAATAGAAATTATGCAAGATTTGTTATTTCTAATACATCAAACCAAACAATGTATAAGAAATAATGCATGCATAACTAATGCATGCATTACTAATGCAAGCACTACTAATGCAAGCATTACTAATGCACCATATTTTGCATTGTTCTTATACACTCTACCAAACGACCCCTAAGTGTAGATGTGGAGCTTTCCAAAGCCCTTTAGTAAGTAAGCCTACTAGGTGATCCCTTGTTAATACATGTTGAGTCTTGATCATATGTTGTAATATCTTTTCTCTAACAAAGTAGCAATCAATATCAAAATGCTTGGTTCTTTCATGAAAAATGGGATTAGATGCAATTTGAATTGCAGCTTTGCTATCACAAAACAAATCTACTAGTTGTTTAATGCTGACTCATAACTCCTTGTATAGCCCAATGAGCCATGTGATTTCAGCTACTGCTGATGCCATGCTCCTGAACACAGCTTCAGCAGAACTCCTAGCAATAGTCTCTTGTTTCTTTGATTTCCAAGAGATAATAGCATCACCAAATTTTACAAGATAGCCTGTGATAGATTTCCTTGATTGCACACAAGTACCCCAATCTAAGTCACAGTAGGTAGTTAGTAATTCTGAGCTTTGTGAAGGCATAAACAGGTCTAAACCTGGAGTTGTTTTAATATATCTGACTACCCTGAGAGTTGCTTCCATGTGAGACTCTTTTAAAGCATGCATATACTGACTCAAAACTTGAACAACAAATGATATGTCTATCCTGGTCATAGTGAGATATAATAATCTCCTTACTAACCTTTGATATCTCCCAATATCCTTCAAAGACTTGTCTGCCTATATGATTCCTGAATCACCTTGCACTTGTGAAAAAGTGTCGCTTCGGGAAACATGGGTATTGAAAATCTTAAAAACCTGTAGGTTTCCAATTTTAAAGCAATTCCTGCCAAGATGACGGATCCTGCCGTAGGTGCCTCTACATGAGCTTCGGGTAACCAAATATGAACTGGTACCATAGGCACATATTCAATGGAAATCAGCCTTACATTAGGATCTAGTGGAGTGTGAACTGGTTTTGCACCACTTAATCCCATCTCAGAAATAAGTTCCAAGGCATATTTGCGCTGGTTCATAACATACCCCTCCTTGGACCTAGCAAATTCAATGCCAAGAAAGAATGTTAACTCCCCAAGATCCTTCATGTTGAACTTGAGCTGAAGATCATTCCTGGTTTGAACAATCAAGGAATCACAACTCCCAGTAACAAGAAGATCATCCACATACACTAGGACCACAACCAGGTCAGTACCAGCCTGCCTTGTGAATAGAGAGTAGTCATAATGATTCTGAACAAACCCAAGCTGAAGTAATGCCTCAATTAACTTCAGATTCCACTGTCTAGGGGCCTGCTTGAGACCATACTGTGATTTGTGAAGCTTACAGACTTTAGTAGACTCCTCAAACTTAGTAAACCAGATGGAACCACCATGTATACATCCTCAAGGAGATCACCCTGTAAGAGATCTCCTATAAGAAAGCATTATGAACATCCATTTGAAAAATAGGCTAATGTTTAGCAGCAGCAACAACCAAAACTGATCTAATTGTGTCCATTTTAGCAACAGGGGAAAAAGTTTCAGTATAGTCTATCCCCTCCTTCTGATTGAACCCCTTGGCTACTAATCTAGCCTTGTACCTCTCAACAGCTCCTGAGGCCAAATATTTGACCTTAAACACCCATTTACAACCAATAGGATGCTTGCCAGGAGGAAAGTCAACAATGTTTCATGTGTTGTTGGCCTCCAAAGCACTAATTTCAGCCTTCATGCCATCAACCCATTGAGGATGGGAAGAAGCCTCAGT
Source organism: Solanum acaule (assembly GCA_036250505.1). Classification (NCBI taxonomy): domain Eukaryota; kingdom Viridiplantae; phylum Streptophyta; class Magnoliopsida; order Solanales; family Solanaceae; genus Solanum; species Solanum acaule. The sequence goes on along the minus strand of JAJOOR010020523.1, from coordinate 20,542 downwards.
AATTGATGTAGGCCCATAGACAGAGGAGTAAGCAGTAAATGCAGCATCATAGGAAGTACAGAGAAGATCATAGGACACATGATTAGAGAAAGGGTATAAACAAGCAGACCTAGACTTAGGAGTGATAAAATCAGTCATCCATATAGGAGGTTTAGTTGGTCTAGAGGATTTTCTAAGACCAACAGACTCAGGTGTAGGAATGGGAAGTGGAGGAAGTGGCACAGGAGAACTGGACTCAGGATTCAAAGAGAAGTAGAAGTCTCAGTGAGAGCCTGATCACTCAAAGGGATCTCTGCACAAGGTAAGTCTGTGGCAGTAGAAGTGTCTCATGTAAATTGGAGCACAGGAAAAAGAGGAGAACTGGAAGGACTCATATGCTGAAAAGGAAAGATATATTCTTTAAACACAACATCTTTGCTGACAAAGAAAGTTTTGGTATGTAAACTATAAAGTTTGTAGCCTTTTTGAAGACTAGAATAACCAAGAAACACAGTTGGAATAGCTCTTGAGGCAAATTTGTCAGTCTTCTTTACCTTAGAAGCAAATGCAAGACAACTAAACACTCTAATATGATCAAGAGAAGGGAGAGTTTGATACAACAGCTCATAAGGAGTTTTACCCTTAAGAACTGTGGAGGGTATCCTGTTTATTAAGTACACACCTGTGAGAACACATTCTCCCCAAAATCTGAGAGGAAGGTGAGACTGAAATCTCAAAGATTTGGCCATCTAAAGAACATGTCGATGTTTTCTCTCTACAACCCCATTTTGTTATGGGGTATAAGTGCAAGAACTCTGATGCAATACACCCAATGTCTTAAGTAAATCAGAAACTTGGGAGTTAAAAAACTCACAACCATTATTAGATCTCAACACTTTGATGGTGCTGGAAAAAACATTGTTAATCATTGTAAAGAAGTTCTGTAAAGCTACTATAACCTCAGAATTAGAGTTCAACAGTAACAGCCAAGTATATCTAGAGTAATCATCAACCAAGGTAAGGAAATATCTTTTATTGGCATGAGTAGGAACTCTATAAGGACCCCACACATCAGCATGTAATGTATGAAAACAAGTTGATGTAGTGGTAGTACTTAAGGAAAAAGGTAATCTGGCTTGCTTAGCCAAGGGACACATAGTACATATATCAGTAAAGGAAGAAGACATATGCTTGCAACAACTAAGTGTTCTCAGTACACTAACATGTACATGACCCAGCCTTTGATGCCACAAAACCAAGTTGTTAGGTCTAGTAGAAGAAACCACATTAGCAGTAATAGCTTGATCCTGCTGAGACTTCAATTGAGTTCCCTGAGTCTTCAACTGAGTATCAACATGAACCACGTACAGATCATTCTCCAGTGTGCCAGTCCCCCTCACATTCCCACTTGAGAGGTCCTGAAAAACACAATGATCAGGATAAAAGATAGCACAAAAATTTAGTTCCCTTGTTAACTTGGATATTGATACAAGATTATAGTGAAATTCAAGAATGTGTAGAACATTTGAGTTCTCAGCTCCTCCTTAACACTCGAGAAGACCCAATGTGACTGACATGTGCAAGGCTACCAGTAGGTAGATGTACTTTGTCACAAAGATCTCTATCTAAGGAACTATATTGTGTTAACATACTCAAATTGTGTACTATATGTTTGGATGCTCATGTATCAATGATCCATTTGTCAGCATCAGGAATGAAAGAAGGAAAAATCATCATACCTGATGCATGAGCAGTAGTAGTAGTATCACAATTACTCTTTGCATTATCTGGCTCTATCAGTTGCAAGAGTTGCATATACTGATATGGAGAGAAATGAGGGTGAAATTACTACTGTTGATGAGAGGAGACACCAGCAGATCTAGCAATTGGAATCTTAGAGGAACTAGAATCATTAGTTGCTCCTTGACTATTTCATGTTGAGGCATTCTGATGATGCATAAGCAGTCCAGCAGCATTGTTGAATCCTCCAAGATTAGCTGAAATAGGACTAGCATTGTTTCTCCTTTTACCTTTCCAATCAACAGGATATCCATGCAATTTGTAATAAGTAACTCTAATGTGACCCTTCCAGTTACAGTAATCATAGTAAAAAGTGCTATTGTTGTTAAATCATTTCTGATTAGATCTAAAACCACATAAGAGGATTAGACCATGACTGTGAAGTAGATCCTGATTTTGGCATGTGTCTTTTACCACTACTAAAAAAGGCCATAGCCTCATTCATCCCACCAGCATTAGCAGAAACAGAGTGATCACATCCTGTTGTATTAGATTTATCAAGGATTCTCTGACTTTCTTCAGCCATTACAAAAGAATAAGCTTTGTTTACACCTGGTGTTGGATCAAGCATAATAATCTGACTTCTAGACTGATTATAAGATTCATTTAGTCCTAAGAGAAATTGCATCTGTTTGTAGTACTCAAAGTGTTCTACATAGGTCTTAGAACTCTCACAAGCACAACCAAGATAGGGCATCAATGAGTCATATTCCATCCACAACTCCTTGAGTCTGGAAAAATAGCTCGAAACAGACATAAGTCCTTATTGCAGTGTGGCAATCTCCTTATGCAGAAAGAAGATTCTAGAGCCAACAACTTTGTCAAATCTCTCTCTTAAATCAGTCCATACTTGTTGAGCACTACTAGCATAGACTATTCCACTCAGTCAGGGGTGCATCTAAGGGTACGGGTGGGGGTGCCATGGCACCCAGTGATTTCAGAAAAATCTTTGTATATATATGTATTTATGTATCAGATTTTAATATATATTAACTTTGTCACCCACTGAACAAAGTGATGAATGGTTCAAGTGGCGAAGGGCATGATATGCCATACTCACAATGCAAGTTCGAATCTCGCTGCTAGCATTATTTTTTTTGCTCGTGCAGTGAAGCTTTTTTTTTTTCTTTTTTGTCTTTTTTTTTTATTAATGTGTGAAGGGCTTTAGTTTTTTTTCTTCCATTCATTCTTATTTATTTACTATACTTTATTAATTCAAATTGACTCCTTTTCACCGTAGTTAATTTTAATTTTTTTAACTTTCACTAATTATTGATAAATATTATTAAGAATGTATTTAAATAGTAGCTTTAAAAAAATATAAGTTTTAAAATGATGAATATTATTACCGACATTCTTGCTAAGTAAGATGATTAGGTTGAAACTACAATTTTATTCTCTCTACTATATATCTGCAACAACACATAAAGTCAATGGAATATGAATATATTCAGTTAACACTATAAGATGGTTTATACAAGCTCAAATTTTAATGTGAAAAAAATTCTTTTTTCCTCTAAGTCTAAGTGAATAAGGCCTTTGATTCCTAAAATAAAAAAAAATGAATTATTTAGTTATCTTTAATCATAGAATATCTAAAAGAAAAATATTACTAACATGCATGTTTGATCGATTTGTTTATAAAAATAAAAAAGGATAATAACCCAAATTGTAACCCAAAATTAAAACAATCGACCTGTTTATCTAACTTGAACGATGTGGCACCCAAAACCTCCAAATCCTAGATCATTATCCATGATAGCACTATAGGCATTGCATTTTTCCCATAGATCATGTAGAGATGCATTGAATTTATCCTTACTACATTTTCCATCAACAAATCATATCTTCCCCTTACCTAGAAGACCTATCTTCATATATCTACTCCATAATGAATAATTCTCATATCCAGACAGTTGAATAGAGACCAGAGAACTACCTGGAGTATCACACGATTGCAGGAAGAGAGGATGATGAGAATCCACCATTGTAGTTCCTCCTTGAACTGCACCACTGGTTGAAGAATCAGTCGGCATGATAAACTGCAGCTACAATCAGGGGCGGACCCACGTGGTATCCAGGGGATTCACCCGAATCCCCTCGGTAAAAAACTACACGGTATATATAAGGTAAATTTTATGTATTTCTGTAGATATATATATTTTGAACCCCCTCAATAACAAGGAGAAACTAATGGTGCAATGGCAAGTACCCCTAAAATTAAGTTGTACGTCACCGGTTCGATGTTTTATTTTAAAAGATATATACAAGGAAATTGAGTGAGTTTTCGAAAAACCGATTAAACTTATGGTTTAAGAGAAATCGGGTTTCCAAAAGGACAGAGTCGCCACTTAATTTTTAGTAAAACATCAAGAAAAAATACAAGATTTTTTCAAAAAGACTTAAACAGATAAAATCAATTGAAAAAGGGTTCGAGTTCAAATGTACATTCCGAGAAGGTGTTAGGCCCTCGAAATGCCCGCTAACTCGCGATTGACCAGCGATTTGATCAAAATGATTTTGACTAATTTTGAAATTTTAACTTACGTAAAAGAATTCATTTATTTTAACTAAGTAAAGAACTCACGACTTTGACTAAATTTAAAAGTTTAACAAAGTAAAAGAATTCATTTATTTTAACTAATATTTTTTTTTTTGAAATTTTAATTAAGTAAAAAGAGCTCATTTATTTTAACTTACTTATTTTTTTTTATTACTATTATTATTTTATCATTTCTTATTTATTTTTAGGGGAATAGTTCGCAAAATGTCAACAAGACTAATATTAAAATATAAGCTAAGTAATAAAATATATATACTTTAATTCAAAATAAATGAAATGACCATTCTTGGGGAATTTAATTAAACTAAACCATAAGATAATCAAAGTGTTAGTCAAATACAACAAAATAAATAAGGGAGGGAAGGAAATAATTAGAGTTGGACTTTGCTCCAAATCCAATTAAATTGGCCTCTTGGCCCACTTTTGCACCACCTGCAACCTGTATTTCCATTTTATTCAGCCTCGTTCTTCAATCTTTGTTGTTGACTGACTCAACAAAAGATAAATTGGGCCTCCATGGCCCAATCATTGAATGAGAAAGAGAGGAAATAGAATCCGTGAGGACTCGAACAGATTCCATGCATAGAAAGATAATAAGGAAATATTAGTGTCATCATACATCAATATCTAATTTGCCAACATGACTTAGCAGATTCTGACTTGTATGAACAACAAATAGTTTAAATCATGAAGCAAAATGAAACAGTAAAGGGGAAAAAACACAAATTTAAAACCAAGATCACATAAGCTTTAACTTAAAAGAAATGGAAAAGATAACATCTGGTTAACACAATCCCATAGAGGCATAAATGGTCCTAAGACTAATCACTGGAAATTGAACTCCAACCAATCTGAATCACTTCAACGAGAGAAAATGTCTTTGACATCAGTTTGCAACATATAGTTACGAAACCCAAAGAACACTTTTAACATAACGCATAACTATACAACTGAACACAAAATTTGGACCTAAAACAAAATAGTGAGCAAGCAGGTATACAATACTTAGACTAACGTGAGATTCGAAACAGTCTTAAACTTGGGGCACGCTTAGAGAGACGGAAATCACCCTTTACGCAACAGAAGAAAAGTCTCGCAAGGAAATTAGACACTTCAAGTAAACATGAAATCAGTTATAGATGTAAACAAATGAATGTAGAAATTAGAAACATCAACCTTTAGACAACAGAAGAAAATTACTTGGAAACTAGAGAAAAGAACTGAGAATTCTATAATATTCCAGTAGAAAAATAGTAGTCAAACTTCAAGCAAAACAGTGAGAACTTCTATCATTACTAATATGATAATGCTAACATACAACAACTAAAACATAAGCAGGAACATCTAGATAGAAACTTAGAGTAACTAGGAATTGAACAAAACAAAGCTTAGAAAAGATTTTACCTCTTTCGGAGCAGCGAGCAGGGATGACGAGCTAGCGACAACGAACTTTCACCTCCGAAATATGACTCCGAGAATCCCAATGAACAGAGTTGAAGCGAACAAGAAAAAAAAGTAACCTCTTTTGGGTATATCTCTAAACTAAGATTGGCTGTTGCTTTTTATATAAGGTGTGTTTCTTAATTCCTATTGTAACTTTTTCTTCTGTCTCTTGATTACTCAATGTAAGTTATCTCTAATCTCAAGCTCTTTATTTCTTTTTCCGACTCTCTCCCTCTATTTTTTTTCGACCCTAAATATTGAGGAAGAAAGGGGTTTATATAGGAGAAACTAAGGCTGAAAATGGGGGGAAACGGGAGGGGTTTCAAGTGATAACTCCAATTTGAAATTCAAAAAAAAAAAAAAATCGGAGGATAAGCTGCTGACTCGATTTTGTACCAAATTGTACAATTCCTCAACGGAAAATTGATGAGGGCCGCTTGATTTGAGCGAAGGACAATTAAGCACACGAGATGGAGACATGTCGCTGCTGGACTCGGGTCTGGGCTGCGATTCTGCGTTTGCAGTGTTGCTGGGCTGCTGGTGCGTTTTTCTGGGTTGCTGCTCGCTATGGTTTGCAGCGCTGGAGAAGAAGAACGCAGGTACGGGTCGGTTTGGTGTTGTCATGTATTGTTGTACGCTGGGGTCTTTTGGAATTGTTGTTGGGCTGTTTTGAAGAAAATAATTGTTTGCTGCTGCAAAAATTAAGAAAAAGGCCCAGAATTTGGTCTTTGGATGGGTTTAGGGTGGAGCAAAAATTGTAGCCAAAATTGTAATAGAATGGGTTAGATTTGCAATTAGTAAATGGTCATATGAATTGTAATTATGACCAATGGGAATTAAGAAGTTAGCCAAATTGAGTTCAATTTAGGAAATTTGACTAAAATTTAAATAGGACGAATTAATATTGATTAATTAATGAGCTTCTTAATTTTAACAGAATAAAATAATTTACTTAACTATAAACTAATTACTCAAGAATATAAATATTAATTAACCAAACCAATTAACCAACTGCTAAAGTAAAATTAAAATCTTTTTGAGACGGTTTTCGAATATTCATAAAATATACTAATTATAATATATATATATATATAACTTAAAAATTCCAAAAGTGACAAAATTACATAAACTAACTTGAAAATATTTTGAATTTTATAAAGTCAATTATTTTAAATAGTTTGGAATTTAGGAAGCTCGATAATTAATTTATATTGTATAGGTCCGAAATTGGGTGTCAACATTCGAATCCCAATGAAAGCGTTTTATTTTTTTCAGTTTGTTTTAGTTTTTTTTTAAAATTTCCAGTTCTGTTTTTTCTAGTTTTTTTTTTACTTTAAAAAATGTGCTAAAAGTTTGGTTTTAAACCCAAAAGAATTCAAGATTTCAATTTCTAACGGCTTATTTACACGTTTATACTTTTATTTTTCGAACATTCTGAACGAAAAATCTGGATCCGCCACTGGCTACAATTGCGATCTTCACTAGCTTCTAGGACAATACTACTAGTACCTCGAGTCTTCTACTGCACTGAAAGCTAACACGATCAACTGAGTAACACCTTAAACTCTGATACCATGTTAAGCACCAACAATGGTGAATGAATGAGAAAACAATAAGCTAAGAAGAAGAGAGAAAAGTGAAGTTTCATTTAGTTTATCATGACTACAGTAGTAGTTTACAATGATACTTATACATCACTATATAAAGGTGTGAATCAACTAACTAACCAGACTAGTTAAGTTACCTAACCACAGTTAAATCATAACTAACTTCTGTAACTACTTATTAACAAACTTGTAACTAACTTTTGCCCTTTACACTTTAGCTCAACAGTTTTCATGCTCTACAAAAACATACGATTCACTAAAATACTCAATGATTAAAGTTCACGTCATCCAGTTTAATATTAGTTTGACAAGCACATATCCACAGCTAGGGGTGTTCACGGTTTGGATAAAAATCGATCCAAACCAAAAAACCAAACCAAACCGATAAAATAAAACCGATTTTATTTGGGTTTGGTTTGGTTTTAGATTTTTGAAAACCGATAGTATTTGGTTTGGTTATGGTTTTATTCAAAAAAAACCGAAGAAATAACCGAACCGAACCGATGAATTATATACATATATTTTATTAATATACATACTTAATATATTGCTTTTATAAACAATTTTAAAGATTTTATACATATTAAAATTTCTTTATAATTTACTTATTTAAAGTAAAAATGTCCAAGATGAAACATTTATCTTATTTATTTCATGTATATGAGTGTCTATGACAATTCTTTGTAGGACTGAAAATGTTATTGTCTCTTCCTTCTAGGCCAATATAGTGAATTTTGAAGCTTTATTGATAGTAAATTTAGTGATCAAAAGTTCAGTATTTAAGTCATTCTAACTATTTTTCGGTTAGAATAAATTGTTTCTTTTATTTTTGTGTATGGTTAATAACCGAATAACCGAACCAAACCAAACCGAAACCGATAATCACCAAACCGATAAATGTATATTATATTTGGTTTGGTTTGATTTTGATAATTTTAAAACCGATTAAGTTGGTTTGATTTTAATTTTGACCAATAACCGATCCAAACCAACCCATGAACACCCCTATCCACAGCAATCAAAGCATTGGGTGAAGAGGCGAAATGTTCAAGTAAACAACTATACAACCGCAATTGATTTCACAGTGCAGAATTTTCTCATAGGAGACGCAAAATCAAACAGTTAACTAGATCTAACCCTTCCCCTGGGTCAGCAATTAGGAAGAGAAAGTAACATCACAAATCAACAGATTTTTGGCACTAAAAAAAGGAGAGAGAAGAAGGTAAAACCTTCAATACTATCGCCTGCAAATAATATTTACACAGTGATGAGCTCGTGCAAAGAGAATGGCAATGGTACTTCCTCCATGGATTGAGAGAGATGGGAAATTGGGAATTATAGTTTCTATTCCCTACAAAATTTCAAATGGGAACATTGAAGGAAACAAAAAAAATTGGAGGGAAAGATGATAAAAATTGGGTCCCCTTCATAATTATTAGCGGCAATTCAATCGCCACCCGAGATTGTTGTATTCATTTGATTATGAGAATTTTTCAATTTTTGTGTTTATTTTATTTAAAAATCAGTGTTTTATTATGAAAATTTGAAATTTGAAAAACACCTAAAATCTTGTTTTGCAAATCACGAGTCAACAAGGCAATATATGAACCGTGCCCCTTAGACATTATAAGTCTTGGCTTTGTTTGATTGGTAGGATAAGAATAACAATTTTAAGATAAGAAATGTGAGATTATTTTGTCTCGTATTTGATTATAAATATTAATTAGTCCGAAGATTATTATGTTTCATTATCTATACTTTCAAAATATCTTTATCTACCTTAATCCGTCGTATCAAACTACCCCATGTATGTCTGCATTTTGTCAATGTACGTAACTTTTATATATAGGCTAGGAACGTTTGGTCTAATCAACATGGACTTGAAGAGAATGAGGAAAAATTATTAGATCTTTCCACAGTTTTAATTAATTCAATTATTAATAATATAAGGTTGTACGTTATAATTAGTAACATAAAGTTATTCTCCCCATCCCTATGTTTCTTAACTTCATAATGGATGTATTAATTATGTAAGTTCCTTTCTTCTCAATTTTAATTTTTTCTTTAATTTTGAGTGGTTCTCTTTTCGTTTTCTTCCTTCTAGTGTTGGAGGCATGTAATTGTAAATTACAGTACGCTCAAAACATGAAATCCTTTCTCTTGGGCTTGGGTGAAATATGAAACTTACCAACATCCCACTAGTTTAGGAGCTAGTTACTTAGATACATTCTAGTTTATAATATTACAAAATTTATCATATTTCGTTACATTCAGATACATGTAACTCGGGATACATGGGTCAAAATTAGGTGTAATTTGTTATAGATACACGGTATCCAAGTGAATTCGTATGTATCTAGGATACATAACAAATCTCGTTCGCTACTCTCCTATGTATTCGGATACCAAATACATACAAATCACACCGACAGGTACATATATCTAGTGTGATTCACATGTATCTGGGATACATAACAACTCTAGCTCGCCTCCCTCCCCATCTCACTCGCCTCTCTTCCTACTTTAGTATACCTGGTAGCAAAAACTGCATGTATTTTGGTGTATCTTTCTTAATATATGGTAGGAAACTCTTAATTAGTAGTAAGATTATGTAATGTTTTGAAAGTACAAATGATATATATATATATATAGTACTGAAGTATGTTTAATTATGTAGTTTCTCAAAAAAAAAAACATAAATGTCCTCTATAAATTAGTTATACAGTAGACTTTGTATACATAAATTAAGTATATATCGCAAATTCCTTCTAAATGAAAATACTCTAGCACAATCGATGTATAATTCAAATTAATTATAAAAGTATACATCTACTATATGTATATATAAATTAGCTATGCAGTTGACTTTATGTTTACATAACCTAATTATACATATCAAAAATATTTTGAATGAACACGAATCTATCATTGTCGATGTATACTTTAATCAACTATAATAGTATATACATATACTATATGTGTATATAAATTAGCTATGAAGTAGACTTTATGTATACATAAAGTAATTATATACCACAAATTCCTTTTAAATGAAAGTACTCTATCACAATGATGTATACTTCAAATTAATTATAAACGTATACATCTATCAAATGTATATGGTATAAATTAGCTATACAGTCGAGTTTAAATATACATAACCTGGTTATACATATCTTAATCTTTTTGAATGAAGGTAATTCATCACTGTCGAAGTATACTTTAATCAATTACAATAGTATACATGGACTAAATGTATATACATAGCTCCACAATAAACTTTATGTATACTAATTAACTAATTATATACAACAAATTTATTTTGAATGGAAGTATTCTATCACAATCAATGTAAACTTCAAATTAATTGTAAAAGTTCACATCTACTAATTCTATCACGAAGAGGACATGAATTTGGTCTCTCTTTTTGTTTTGTCCATAAATAAGAGTTTTTTATTTCAAATTCTTGATCGTCGTGTTTTACAGTAAGGAGTCTTGATTCAAAAGATGGGTGAGCTAGTAAAGAACAAATTTTGCTCGCATGGCCTACAATGAAGGAAGTGGTTGGTGAACTTAAAGGTCTGAGAAGTTTACTAGGAACTCTTGGTCTAGTCAACGTTGAGATGAAGAGAATGAAGCTGAACCATCAGACCTTTATGAGATTTCAATTAACTCTAGTTAATATAGATTCATCCATTTTGTCTAGAAAATAGAATTCGAAATGTTTCCTACCAATAGTCTAATTATGATGTAACACACCAAATGTTCAGAGTATTTAAATTAGGTCGTCAAGAATTTACAAGGTTAATCTTATAACTTTATGTCACCCGTTGTTGAGATGTTGGGAGAGTAGTTGCAAATGGGTGATTGAACCAAGGAACACTTATATTAAGTCTACTACTTGAAGTGTTAAGACTAAAGTTAGAGGCCATGGCAGCCTAGAAACAAAAATTCTAGTTGAAATTAAAGTTTAATTACGGGAAGTATTTCTAATAATCTCTATGTTATTTGACTTGAAATGAACATATTTGCAATCTATAAAGGTCTTGGAGTTCAGATTCCAACAAAATTAACCTCTTGTCAATCTAAGTTTGGGACAAAAAATTATACTATGTTTTACCACAGACCTACATAATACCCCAGTGCATACGTGACATAGATCCCACCGAAAAGAAAAGTGATCCAGATGTACATAAACTACTATACCTTTATATTTTTATTCAGAATAATTTTTTCTAAACTTTATCCTAAAATTGGTTTCCAAGCAAACAGTGTTTCGAAAAGCATTTGTTCAATTTTTTATAAGCTTAAATGCCTAATGAGTTGACCCTCATTCCTTTGCTTTCCTTGTATAGGATTGGTCCGTCAATCCTTTTCTTAGACACCGTTTGACTTTGATTTAAAGTTAAAATTTCATTTGAATATGTAATTTGAATCTCAAAATTCCTTTGACCTAACGTCTACTTAATAGTTTTTCAAGCACAGACGGTGTACACGATCCATATTGAAGCGTGCATGACCTATGTTGAACCAGTCTCTTCCGATGACCTTACAAGTGCAAATGGTTAGATTATCTACGTCAATGAGTTTAAGTACACGCTAGAGAATAATAGTGACAGAATTGCTTCTTATAAATTTTTGCCCAGATGTACAAGTTAGTATATTATTAATTTTTAATTTTTTTTTCTGTAAATAAATAAAATAGTTGAATGATTTTTGGAAAGAGATAAAAGTGATTTAGAACCGATGGACTTGTAATTTTTGTCTTTCTAACTTTAAATTAAGTGCTGAAAAACACTTTTTTATTTTATCCTAATACTATTTGTGTTGCACTTGCTACTATTTCTATTTTATAAACATCATATATATATATATATATATAAACCATAAATCAAACCATTAAAGATAAAAAATCAATAATAAATAATAAATATCTTGTTGGTTTGATCATCGGTTTAGTGAGGACATAAAACTGGACCGATGCATCCCTAAATTTAACCAAAACAGTTTTAAAAATAAAGCAAGAATACATGATACTTGTTCTTACCTTTGAGAATATCTTGACAGCAATCAACCCCGGCAAATACTACTGTCCCTCTTGACTCTTCTGAATCATTGTTTAAGGCATTATTCATTGCCTGTTGGGCATGATTGACCCCAAATCGTTGCATTTTATTAATATGAAAAATCTTATGAGTCAGTTGTACTCTCAAACTAGAGTTTGCATCATTTTGGAAATTCTCAAAAACCATGGACCTAAAACACATGAATTTGCTTCCTTGCCAAATTACTTCCTTTTACGCTTGTGTACTGCTGCTACTACTACTACTGACATTAGCCCCAGCCCAAAACACGACTAGTAGCACCAGCATCAAAGCTGCCAATACAACAAAACCAGGATGCCGTAAGAGGTGCGGGAACGTAACCGTTCCATACCCATTTGGTATTGGCTCAGATTGCGCCATTAACTCAGGGTTCGAGGTTATCTGCAACGTTTCGACTGATGGTACTCAGAAACCTTTAATAGGAAGCATTGAGGTGTACGACATCTCTGATGCTGAATTGCGCGTCGAGAATGCCATCGCTTGGAGATGTTATAATGAAAATGGATCTATGTACCGTGAAAATCTCAATTGGATGTATTTGGGGGGCTCAAGTTATCCCTATAGTTTCTCTGCAAGGAACATGTTTATCTTGGTCGGTTGCGATGACAATGCCCTCATCACGGGCCCAAACTTTGGGTATAACTGCTCCACCAGCTGTACCAGCTCGAACGACGTGATTGACGGTAAATGCATGGGTAATGGCTGCAATCAGGTGCATTTGCCCAGGGGCTTTAAAAACTTTACACCAATTATTTCTAGCACACGAAACCACACGGATGTTTGGGATTTTAATCAATGTGGGTATGCATTTCTAGGCGAGGTAGATCGATTCCATTTCAGGGGCCTAGAGGATGTAAGTAATGTTACTACCTTTTATAAGAGTATTATGGCTAGTGTGCCCATTGTGCTCGACTGGGCCATCGGGGATTTCACATGCACACAAGCGCAAGATGGCAAGGATTATGCTTGCAAGGAAAATAGCGAGTGTGTTGATTCAGATGCTGGTTTTGGTGGCTACCGCTGCAGCTGTAAACCAGGTTTTCAGGGCAATCCATATCTCACTGCAGGCTGCCAAGGTACGACGATTAACACAGTTTTTCAGGGCAATTCATATTTCATAAATGGAAAAGATCAAGGCAAACCTTTTACACCAATGAAGTCTGCTTAATTCTCCATTTGATCAATTGAAATATTTTGATATAAGTTATGCCAGTGTTCTACTTATTTGGTTTTTCCAGATGTTGATGAATGTTCTGATCCAAGCGCCAATACGTGTGAAAAGAACTGCACAAACACCCTAGGAAGTTTCTATTGTTCTTGCCCCGATGGATATACCGATGATGGCAAAAAGGATGGTCGTAGTTGCATTCCTCCCTACTCTGATCATCAGTCCCTATGGACCAAGTTCTCTCTAGGTAAATATCTTGGAAAATTTTCATAACCGCAATACTCCCTCCCTTCCATTTTATCTCATGTTGTTTGACCAGGCACAAAGTTTTGGAAAGAGACAATCTCATTAAGAGTAAACTGATAAATTTAAAGTTCAATTTTTTCTAATCATATAAAGATGACATTCTTTCATACACAGCGAATATCACATAAAACTGGGATAGAGGAAATAATAATTTATATGCTAGAAAATGTCTGGGAAGCTTGGAAGGCTATTTCAAACTACTTTTTGCTCACTGATAATTACTTTATTTATCCAAAATTTGAATATTACATTTTTCTCTTATATAACAGTACATCATATCCGCACCTATGTGACAAAACAGTACTTTTGTTTTCACATATTCTTATGTATTTTTTTTATTATGAATGTGGGAAAACTCCAATATTTCGTATGTATGATTATTATGATCTATGACCAAGAACAACTCAATTTTATTTTTTACAGAAATCCAGATTCCAGACTATGTTTGAATAATACAGAACTTGCTTTTCATATGTTTGAAACAGCCTCTAGGAACACCAATATGTTAGCATGTAAATTCAACAGTAAAATGAAAGTGTACAATCCTGAACTTTTGTTTTAGCTTAGTTGAAATTGGCAATAAAAGTTCAACTCTACTACTTACACAGGTACTGGAGTTGGGTCAATCTCCCTAGTGGTTGTGATAACATTGCTCTACTTTTGCATCAAGAAAAGAAAGTTGATTCAAGCCAGGGAGAAGTTTTTCCAACAAAACGGTGGTTTACTATTGAAGGAAAGAATATCCACAAAAGAGGGCGCTGTGGAAGCAACAAGAATTTTTACAGCTGAGGAGCTCAAGAAAGCTACAAACAATTATGCCAATGACAGAATTCTTGGTCATGGTGGAAATGGGATTGTATATAGAGGTGTGCTACGTGATACTCGCATAGTTGCCATTAAGAAATCTAGAACTGTGGATGAGAGTCAAATTGAGCAGTTTATCAATGAGGTGCTTATTCTCACTCAAATCAACCATCGAAACGTGGTGAAGTTCTTTGGGTGTTGTTTGGAAGATGAAGTTCCTTTATTGGTTTATGAGTATGTCTCTGAAGGAAATCTGTACGAGCACATTCACAACCAACGTGGAGCGGGTTGGTTAACTTGGCAAAACCGTTTGAGAATTGCAGCAGAGATAGCCACTACACTTGCTTATCTTCATTCATTTGCGTCCATGCCTATCATTCATAGAGACGTTAAGTCTGCCAACATATTGTTGGATAATGTTTACACAGCTAAAGTGGCAGATTTTGGAGCATCAAGGTTAATTCCTCTAGATCAGACACATGTGGCTACATTGGTTCTAGGGACATCAGGTTATTTGGATCCAGAATATTCTCGCACGAGTCAATTGACGGAGAAAAGTGATGTTTACAGCTTTGGAGTAGTTCTGGCAGAACTTTTGACAGGGTTGAAACCTATTATTAGAGCTAGAAGTGAAGAGAACAAGAATTTGGCCGATTTTTTTGTGTTGTCCATGAACTCGAATAGCTTGTTTCATATTATTGATCATCGTGTTTTGCGGGAAGGGAGTCTTGAGCAACTCCAAAAGATGGCTGAGCTGGTGAAGAACTGCCTTCAGCCGCATGGAGAAGATAGGCCTACAATGAAGGATGTGTCTATTGAACTTGAAGGTTTGAGGAAGGTAACCGGAATCTCTTCGCCTAGTCAACATGAACAGGAAGAATATGATCAGGATGAAAGATCAGATCTTTACACAGTTCCCATTAACTCCTATGAAAATACCCCCAATTCAGATAGTTCTCGTATAATGCATCCTACATACAGTCCAAGTTGATCCAAAATTTGCTCCACTAATAACGGCATTAGACTGCCTCTTACTGTCTCATATCTATGTTTCTTCCATATTGAATGTTCTAATGAAAGTTGCTTTCCTTTTTCCTATCAATTAGATTTTTCTTTAAGATACAGTATTGGAGATCTTCACAGATTATATATAGAGGATCTTATGATGATAAGTGTTTTTTTTGTTGCATATTGCATATAAACTGTGCATAAATTTTATTTCAAGCCAAACTTGCCCATTATTGATAAAAACTGCAATGTAAATAGAGATCATTGCTTATTTCATTTTTCGGTTTCCACTCTCATAATACCAAAGACCGAACCCAACAATGATGACTTAAAACGCAACTCATAACATCTTAAGGATTTGGGAATCAGTACCTAAAATTTCAAATCAGGTTCTTCAGATGTCAGGATTATATTAGCATGATTTACCCCAGTCACTCCATATTCATTGTAGGTTTTTGACAAGATTTTCTTCTTGATTATATCTAGTTTGCATTGCTGCTAAAGTTACAGGCTTTAACGGCAATTGGTTAGCCAATTACAATGGCTGAAAATGCATTCACAAAATGGCTTAGGTTTCACCTTTAGCATCCATTTTCGGTTGTCTATAAATCCAATTACACAGCCACTCAAAGTCACAAGCTTTAACAGTTGGGGCTCGTTTGGTACGAGGGATAAGGGATAACTAATCCAGGATTAATTTCAGGATGAGTTTATCCCATTTTTAGTTAGGATAAAATCGAGGGATAACTTAGGATGAGTTTATCTCTACCAAACACACCCATAAAGGATTAAAAAATTTCTAGGTGCTCGTTGCTGTAAACTCATTATGCATATCTATTTGTGAAATGCAAGCAAACGTACCAATATTGACTTGAGCAACTTCCTTATTGGCCTCAATGCAAACTTCCAATAAGCGCCTGCATTCATCAAACACACTCCATAAGAAGGAAGAATATCACATTATAAACACGTTGAAAAGAGGAATCAGTGTTCAACAATTGATTTAGTGTAGGATAAAATAAACAGCACTGACAAGAGGAGAAACAATTGAATCTCATTTGGCAATTGTACAACAAAGAAAGGATTGAATTGATTGTTTACCTTGAGATGTAGGTTTGTATCTGGATGTACCAGAACAGTCTAGAGTTTGCCGCATATTCAGATGAATTTAGCTATTGGAAATTTAATCAAATGAATTTGTTAGTGCGAAAACACATCGTTCACGGCAATCAAAGCCGTAATCGATCGACATTCAAATCTGAATAAAATCTTTCACAATATTAACACAGATTCACTTATTTCACAATGCATTGAGTGAAGAGGCAAAAAGTTCAAGTAAACAACAATTAGAACAGCAACTCATTTCACAGTGCAGAATTTTCTCAAAGAAAACGCAAATTCAAACAGTTCTCCAGATCTACTCCTTCTCCAGAGAAAGTAACATCACAAATCAATATTAGCAACACAACTTTGGCACTAAGAAGAAGAGAGAAGAAACTACTCAAAACCTTGATAATATCGCGAGAAACGAGGAGGGGAGCGCAGGAGACAGAGATGACAATGGCTAGAAATTCAAATTTTGCAAGGACAAATAATTTTATATCTATGGAATTGGAATTGGAATATGGAAGGGAACAAAAATGTTGCAGGGAAAGATGATAAAAATATAAATGGGCTTCTTACGTAATGTACAGCCCGACAGATCGGTTTGGATTGGTCAAAAATCAAAATCAAAACTAAAGAAATTTAATTTGATTTGATTTGGTTCTATTGTTCGATAATTAACCATACACAGAAAATTAAATATACGATTCATTTAAAAGAAGGAAAAAAAAGATAACAATTCATTCAAAACAAAAATTATTATAATAACTAATATTACAGAACTTTCGATTATTAAATTTACTATGAATAAAACTTCAAAATTCACCATGTTGGCCTAGAAGGAAGAAATAGTGACATTCCTAGTCCCACCTAAGGCAAAATTGTGATAGACAATCACATACATGAAACCAATAAGATGAATCTAGGGGTGTTCATCGATGGGTTCGGTTCGGTTTATCGGTTTTTAAATACGCTAAACCAATAACGAACCAATAAGATAATTTTTTATCGGTTTTTGATTTATCGGTTTGGTCCTTAACGGTTCGGTTTTCGGTTTAACCAATAAGAAAATGCTTATAAAACAAATATATGACTTTTCTAATAAATTTGACACGACAAGACAATAATGTAACTTTACAAAAACTCATAAAATAGAAATAACAATAACAAACATGAAAAGAATTATGCATGTGTAACACAAAGAGAAATCAAGAGGATTATGATTCTTACTTTAGATTTTGACGATTTGTATAATGTAAAGTTGTAAACTCAAAGTCATAGCAAAATATGAATTGATGGCTAAATGACAAAGACATAACTATTAAGATACTGAGATTAATATTTACTAATATGTATGTATATGTAAAAGTAGTAAATTACTACAGTCTTAACTCTTAATGAGTTATCGGTTTACCCAATATTGAAAACCAATACATAATTGATAACCCAATAATTTTTTTTTATAAAACCATTAAGAAACCGTTAACCCAATAACTCAATAGCGAAAAATCAATAACACTTTTTTCGGTTCAGTTTATTGGTCGGTTCGATTTTTGCATACCCTAGATGAATCTTCTCATCTTGGACATTTGCTTTTATAAATAAATAATAAAATGTATGTATATAATTTATGGATTTGGTTATTTCTTCGATTTTTCTGAACAAAATAAAAATCAAATCAAATATTATTGGTTCTTAAAAAACTAAAACCAAATTAAACTTAAACCCAAATAAAATCGATTTATTTAATTAGTTTGATCTGATTTTTCAATTTGGATCGATTTTTATCCATATCGTAAACACTCCAATATACATGTAATAAAAAGTGGAATAATTACGTCACGACCGTTCGGCAAACTTAATTATAAGAAGAAGAAAAAAAAAAAATTCCTCCTTCTTCATCCTTCTTTTTCGTTTTCTCTTGCTTCTTCTTCTTTGTGTTCGTTTATATTATTTTGAGTAACATTCCAGCTTTAACTTGAAATTTTAATTTCCAATACACTTTAAGGTAGAATTTCAAACTTTTCATATTTGAAATTGTTACTAATTTTAAATGTGTGTTATTTTAAAAGATGGGTTTATCACAAATAGTTCATATCTCGAATTTGAGGAAATTTAGTGAAGATTTAAGGTGAATTTGGTGGTTTTTCAAAGAAAAATTTAAGGTCGAAAATGAACAATTGAAGTTATCAAAATTTATCACTGTGTGTATCTCACTTGTATCTCAACAAATACGACTGTTATACACTAAATTATTGTATGTTATATTTATTTTTAATGACGGATGATTGTGTGTTGTATAGATCTAACTCTTCTTCTTCTTTGTATGTATCTTCGTTGTATATCATTGTATGAGAAAAAATAAGCAAGCACATATATCCTATATTGAATTCATGCATTGATACATTGAATTTAAGTGAATGCATTCAATTTATCGTGACTGTATTCATCAAAGTTAAATGTATTAATACATCTATTAAAGCGAATGAATTCACTATATTTCATTGTATGGAAAAAATACAGGTTATTTACTGTATACTACTCATGAGCAGGGGCAGACCCACGTGGGATCCAAAGGGTTCACCCAAACCTCCTTTATATTACATGATATATATAAAGTAAATTTTCTGTATTTCTGTAGATATATAAATTTTGACCCCCCTTAATGACAAGGTGAAGCTAATGGTGAAGTGGCAAGTTACCTTGAAATTTACCTTCACAACACCAGTTCAAATCCCAGTGATAGTGTTTTTTTTTTTTTTTAGTTTTAGTTTTTTTTTTTTTAGTTTCAGTTCTGTTTTTTTTAGTTTTTCTTTTAAATTTCAAAAACGTGCTAAAAGTGTGGTTTTAAACCCAAAAGAATTCAAGGGTCCCATTTCTAAAGGCTTATTTACACGTTTATACTTTTACAACCCCCTAAATAAAAATCTTGGGTCCGCCACTACTGCTCATGAGTATTATTGCCAAAAAAACCAAATAATGCATCCTGAACTAAATCGCTAGAATGACGAGAGGGAGTTACTCGGATGATAAGCACCTCTCACTTTCAACCCGAAGGTTGTGAGTTCGAGTCACCAAGCTCAAAAGGGGTGGGAGCTCCTGGGAGGGATGATATAAATAATAATAATAAAAAACTAAATTGCTAGAATCGTGGTGGTTGCCAAATATTTTTGGTAGAAATATATGAAAATATCTATTAGTTTAGTTACACGCTTTTTGAGTTAATATCTCAAAAGATAACTTTAACTTTGAGAATTTATTTAGTAAAATCGATAAACTTTATTTTGTATCAATAAAATCACTCAATTTAGGTCTTTATATTAATAAAATTATTCAACTTAATTAGTGAAATAAATATTATAATATTACTTTATGTATTTAGTCTTCCTTATAATTACATTCGAGCTATTTTTTTTTTTTTTAGTGTTTGACCTTAAGGGTGTGTTTGGTATGAAGGGAAAATGTTTTTCAATTTTTTCATGTTTGGTTGGGTTAAATGTTTCGAAAAATGTTTTTCAAATCAACTTATTTTCCTCAAATTTAAGTAAAATGACTTTCCTTCAAAACTTAAGGAAAACATTTTCCAAAACTCTCTTCCAACTTCAAACTACAATTACTTTTTTGTTGAAAAAATCAATTTATTTTGTCCCTACCC
>JAJOOR010020522.1:0-16200 GCA_036250505.1 Solanum acaule | reverse complement strand
GATATACCATCAATGTTTATGCAGTATGACTTCCCGAGTCATCAATGATCATATTAAAAATATGGTTTTGATATGTTCTTTTTAGAAAGAGTTTTCAAGAGCAATTACCTCTTTTAAGAGGGTAGTTTGAGCAATTATTTCAAATTAAAGAAAGATGTGTTTAAAACACTTATGAGCTAAAGTATTTTTGGGAGTAGTCTTGAGCACCGAATTGGGGACACAAGTTCATATTAACTCAACTCTTCATAAGAACCATGTAGCCAAACATGGGATTTTAACGGGTCATACTTTTTAGATGATCACGTAAAGTTAAGCTAGTGGATCCACTAAGTTAAAACGTTCTATATGACGGCAAAGTATAGGACAGTTCTGGCAATGTGGGCAAGACGTTGTTTCACCACTTAGGTTCATAGTGGTGGTTGTCGGTTAGAGAAACTCCCACAGTAGAAATTGCATGGTTCCTCGAGGGGTTCTGCTTAGTATGGATGGGGGTATGAGACTTCATTCATGCATTGCACAAGTAGACTTTGAGAGGAAGCATGGTATTTTTATGATATTATAAATATGATTTTAACGTCATGTTTTAAATAGTTTTACAAGATTTATATATTGCATGTGTCTTATTGCTTTATATTGAGTTCAGTTATTCATGAGTCGAAAAGAGCCAAGGTAAGTGTTCTCTTGTACTCCTTTCAAGCTTAAGTTGTTGTTTAGCGGTCCAGCTCGCATACTCGTACATTCCATGTACTAATGCCAGTTGGCCTGCATCTTTTTATGATGCAGACACAGGTACCAGGATCATCTTCCAGCACGCCGTTGATCCAGCTGAGCACTCCAGAGTCAGTGGTGATCCTCCTTGTTTTCCGGAGGACTCTGTTATTTCATTTTCCTAGTTTTGCTTTATTAGGATGTTGTGGGGTCTGTACCAACATCCATCTCAGTGTTATAGAGGCTTCATAGACAGTCAATCAGTTAGTATTAAGTCTCTTATCTATGTATGTATAAATATTCTATTCTGAGACTCGAGTTGCCTTTTTGGCCAAATTTTTATCATTTAAGTTGTCTTATGACCTTTTATTACATTGAGTTATTTTGTTGAGTTAAGTTTTCCACTGAGTTCAGAAAGCCAGGCCAAGGGTTTGCTTGGGGGCCAGCAATGGTCTTCGAGTGCCGATCCTGCCAGGGCGTAGGCTCGGGGCGTGACAATCGTGATTGACACTCACACTAACCCTCCGGTGGGAGAACCATTACTACAACCCAACTAAGCAACTAAATCAAAATAATACGCATTTAAAGATATGGAAGCATGTTTAAATGACAATAAAAGTGGAGACCCCATAAACTCCAAGGGTTCAACTAAAACAACGAAACATAACTTGTAACACCCCAGAAAATTTTTTGAACTAAGACTCGAACCGTTCTTCGTAATGAGTGAGATTTTACCAAGGAATTAAAAATTTCTTAAGTGTTAAGGTCACTAGATGTAGCACCTTGAGTTCCAAAAAGAATTAAATTGGAAATAGCAAAATCTGAAATTTTGCAAGTTAAGCTAAGTATGAGTTTTGGATCGACTTCAAATGACCATAACTTCTAGCTCAGAATGATTTAGGTGTGATACCAGATACCGTAGGGAAGATCTTTGAATTATCTTTCCAACGCCACCGAGTTTTCTCAGTTTTGATATCGTATGAGGGAGATATGTCCATTCGAAGTTGGGTTGTCTAGATAAGGAAAGTCAAAACCGGATTTTAGAGGGGTATTTTGGTCTATTCCTTACCTAATCAGATTTAATTCGTTTTTAGTAATATTTTAGGGGTCTAATATGATTAGGTTCAGTTTTATAATCCTAGTTTACACCTAGGGTTTTAGTTGAGAGTTCAAGAAGAGAAAAAAAAAATATGAGAAAAGGGAAAGGATCGAAGCGTTCGTCGAAATTCTTGAGAGTTGTTGCGGATTATCGCCATGGGTTTGATCCCTAAGAGGTATGTAAGCTTCCATAGTGTTGGGTTAGTTCACCCACACGCCAAACATGTTATTTTCAGCGTAATTTCATTCTCAAAAGTTGAAGGATTTAAGTTCTTAATAAGTGTTCTTGAAGTTCATTCTAAATCTTGTTTTGTTGGGGTTTTGATGATTTCTTGATATGAAAGTGATTGTTTTGAGTGGATTAGTGTGTAATTAGGTTGGGTAATTGAATCTAAGGAAAACTTGAGAAAATAAATCGATTAAAAGCGATTTAAGGTCAGAAAACGAGAGGAAAAGTTCGTCAGTTTTGCCTGGGGCAATGCAGGCGCGACGCACCCCCGTTGCGCCAAGAAGGCCGGGGCGACGTGCCAGCAGTGCGCCATAAATAAGCCCCAGTAAATTGGGGCTTGGTGCGGTGCGCCAGAGACGCGCCCGGATCGGCGTTTTTCACCAGTTTCTCGTCGTTTAGCCTATCTAAGTTATTCTAAAGTATCCTAACATTTCCCATTGATTCTAACTACTCTAAATGACTTCTAAACACCTAGAAATCATCCTTAAACATGAATCATAACCTTGAATCCATAAATCCAAATTCAAGGTAGAGTTGAGAGTTATGCCTTGAGAGTTCTTCCGAACATTTGAGATAGTCCCTTTCAGTTTTCTTTGAAGAACCTTCTATAAATTTAAATAACTTGTTTCAAGTCTCTAGCAGGTGAGTATGAGAGTGAGGAGAATGTATTCATAAGTCTACTTTGTCATCATGAGATCTTTCATAGCATGAATCATAACTCTTGAATTCATATTCAAGAGAGAGTCAAAAGTAGAGTTCCAGAAAGTTTTGAGTTCAATTGTGAATCCTTTGAGATCCATAATTGATTTGAGTTAAATTTTGAGAAAGTAAGTATGAGAATGAGAAGAGTTGTACATGAGTTCCTTATTGATAATTTGACCCTTGAGTCGAGTCGTTCATGCCCATAAACTCCGCATGCACGTCGTCAGTTGAGCCTCCTTCAGAGAAGTGGTATCTTCAAGTTCTAAGCCTTTAAGTGTTGAGTTCCTAATCCCTTTTGAGAAGTATCCTTGAGTCATTGAGTTGAGTAGTTCATGCTCATAATTCCGCATGAACTCTGAGTTGAGCATTCTTGAAATGAGTAGTGTCATTGAAGTTCCTTGAGTTCCAAGTATTTGAGTTCTATCTATGGTTATTGAAAACCTTACATTGAGTAGTTCATGTCCATAATTTGGTATGAACCATATTTTAAGAAGTCTTTTACAAACGTTTTAACTTTGTTTTAAGACTTAAGTTTTGAGTTTAGTAAAGAGTAAAGTTGAAGTTCTTTTCTTCAAAGTATATGGGGACTGAGTATTCCCAAAGAGATTTAAAATGTTTTCATATTTAAATAAGAATGGAAATTGAGATTTCCAAAAAGCCTTTGGGATAGTTTTCAAAAAAGAGTAATCGCTTTCTTAATGAAGCCAGAGAGGAAACTGAGATTTCCAAGATAGCCTTTGAGCTAAGTTTTTGAGTACTAATCTCAAATCACAGAAGAAGTTTTTTTTTAAAAAAAAACATAAGAGCTAGTATATTTTGGGAGTAGTATTGAACACCGAATTGGGGGCGAGTATGAGTTCAGATAACTCACTTCTCCATAAAACCATGTAGCCACCATGGGTAGTGTAACATCTAGCACCTAGAAATGACTAGAAAGAGTTTAAAATATAAAAATATTGATTTTTGGAAAGAATAAGAAAATTTGGAAAATTTGTCTAAGTTAGAAAGTGAGTTTTGGGTCATTTTAAAACGACCATAACTCCTAGCTCAGGATGAGTTAGGAGTAGTTCATGATATGGTTGGAATTCCCTTGGGAAGATCTTTCCAACGCTGCCGAGTTTGCACGATATCGACCTCGTATGAGTGAGATATGCCTTTCGGAAGTTGGGCTGTTAGATTGAGGAAAGTCTCAATCCAGAATTAGGGAAGGGCAAAGTAGTCTTTTGTCTAAGTTATTTCCTAATTTGATTTTAGAGGTTTATTGGGGTAAAAAGAGAACCTAAATCAGTTTTGGAAAATTAAAGAACGCTTAGGGTTTGGAGAAGAGAGAAAGGAAGAAAGAACGGGAGGAAAAGGCAAGAATTCATTAAGATCATCCAAGCTTGCGAGTGGAATTCGTCGAGGGTGATCCCTATTTAGGTATGTGAGATCTTTTAGTGATGGGTTAGTTCACCCACACACCAACTTGTTTCAATTCAGCGATTTTGGGTTGTTTACATGTTAAAAAGTGAAGTTCTTGAAGGACATCGTTAAGTTCTTGATTGGTTGTGTTGTTGAAGTTTCTTGTTGATTTGATTCGTGTTTTCGAGTGGATTTTTGAGTTATATCTGTTGTAAATTGAGAGTAGTAATGACCCTAAGTGTTTGGGAAAAGAACCATTAAAGTTAAGAGGGTTTAGAGATGAAAAACAGAGAAGAAAAGTCGTCAAACACCTGGGGATAGGGGTGGGGTGTCGCGCCAGCCAGCGCGCCCCAAAAGGGTCTCTGAATCTTCACCCTTGGGGCGCCGCGCCAGCCAGCGCGCCCCAGACCAGTCCCTAAATGTTGAGGGCTGGCGCCTTGCGCCTGATCAGAGCGCCAGGGATGCCAATTCTCCCCAATCGTTCCCCACCTCTTCGTATGTGTTCCTTAGCAATGTACCTATGTTTCTAAGTTGATTCCAACACTCTAAGGTACTTCTAAACATCATGAAATCATCCATAAACATGAGATCATGAACCTTGAATCCATAATTTAATTCAAGGAAAGTTAAGATCAAAGTCAAAGAAGTTAAGAGTCAAGTCTAGAAGTTAAGAAACAAGTAAAATCAAAGTTTCTTAAAGTTTTCAAGAGTCTTTATTAACTTTTTAAACTTCGTTTTAAGGCTCAAGTTTCAAGTAAAGTAAAGAGTAAAGAGTTGAGTTCATTTCTCAAAAGTTATTAGGGAACTAAGTATTCCCAAAGAAGTTTATAAATGTTTTCACATGTGAACAAGAAAGGAACTATGATTTCCAAAAGAGCCTTTAGGCTAGTTTTCAGTAAAAAGGAACATCGATTCCAAGAGAGCCTTTGGGCTAAACTTTGAGAAATTATCTCAAACTAAAGAAAGAGGTGTTTAAAACACATATGAGATAAAGTATATTTTGGGAGTAGTATTGAGCACCGAATTGGGGACGCGAGTTCATATTAACTCAACTCTCCATAAGAACCATGTAGCCATTATGGGATTTAACGGGTCATACTTTTTAGATGATCACGTAAGTTAAGCTAGTGGATCTACTAAGTTAAGTAAGGTCCTATATCACGGCAAGGTATAGGATGGTCATTGGGCAACGTGAGGTAAAATGTTGTATCATCACTAGGGCTCATAGTGGTGGTTGTCGGTTAAAGAATCTCCCACAAAAAGTTATATTACTTTTTTTTTATATAAGTAAAGTTGACTTTGTTATTGCTTTATCTTTAACGAACTAAGTTGTTTATACTGTTTTACAAGCTTTATATATATTGCATGTGTCTTATTGCTTTATATTGAGTTCAGATATTCATGAGTTGTACAAAGCCAAGGTAAGTGTTCCTTCTTACTCTTTTTAAGCTTAAGTTGTTTAGCATTCCAACTCGCATACTCGTACATTCAATGCACTGATGTCAGTTGGCCTGTATCTTATTATGATGCAGACACAGGTAACCCGGATCAGCATCCAGTGCGCCGTTGATCTAGTCGAGCACCCCAGAGTCAGTGGTGAGCCTCCTTGCATTCCGAATGACTCTTTTATTCGCTTTCCTAGTTTTTCTTTATTAGGATGTTGTGGGGTTTGTCCCAACATCCATCTCAGTATTATAGATGCTTCATAGATAGTCAGATAGTAGTTGAGCCTCTCATCTATGTATTTACAGATATATTATTTTGAGACATAAGTTGCCATTTTGGCCAGATTTCATCATTTAAGTTGTTTTATGAACTTATATTGTGTTGAGTTAAGTCTTCCGCTGAGTTAAGTACCCAGGCCAAGGGTTTGCTTGGGGCCAGCAATGGTTTTCGAGTGCCAGTCCCCCCAATGTGTAGGCTCGGGGCGTGACAGGTAGAAAAGGGTCATACTTTTTAGATGGACCCTTTTCACAATAGACTAGTGGATCCACTTAGTAGTTCAGGTCCTATGTTGATGGCAAGGTATAGGATGGTCCTTGGCAGCGTGAGGTAAAGTGCCGTATCGTCACTATAGCTCTTAAGTGATGGTTGTTGGTTAGAGAAACTTCCACATAAGTTATTTTACTTTATTATATGAGTAAAGTTGAGTTTGTTATTGCATTTTCTTTAACGAACTAAGTTGTTTTCCACTGTTTTAAAAGCTTTTATTATATTGCATGTGTGTTGTTGCTTTATATTAAGTTGAGTATCCAGAGTGGAGTATTCAAAGTTGAGTATCCAGAGTTGAGTACCCAGAATCGAAAATCATATCTTTGAGTCGAATATCATATCCTTGTGTTGAGTATCTACTCTCTGAGTTGAGTATCTTATCCTTGAGTACTTCTGAGTTGAGTAAGTGTGAGTAGTTTTGAGTAGTTTGGAGTATTCCTTGAGTTAAGTAAGATTGGAAAGAGGTAAGTATGTTTCTTTTTTATCAAGTTTCAAGCTTATGTTTATGCTTTAGAATTCGCCTTACATGCTCGTACATTCCACGTACTAAGCCATTTGGCATGCATCTTTTCATGATGCAGACACAGGTATTCAGGATCATCAATATAAGATTCGTTGATACATCCGGGAGTTCGAGTTAGCTATGGTGAGTCTCCTTGTTTCCGGAGGATTTCATTTACTTTTCAGTTTAGTCAAGATGTCATGGGTCTTGTCTCGACTTCCATCTTTATCAGATAGAGACTTCATAGATAGTCAGTAAAGTTCAGAAGTCTGTATTATTCATTTATTTTATTAAATGTTTTAAAGACTTAAATGCGTATTTTATGGAGAGTTGAATATATTATTTTTATCCTAAGTTGTTCATTTGAGTTAAAATTTTGAAAAGTTGAGTTTATTGAATTTATTCAGTTTTTAAGTTTTGTATGCTTGAGTTAGTTTTTTGCTTGAAGTCAGCCAGGATGAGGGTTCGTTTGGGGACCAGCAATGGTTCTCGAGTGCCAGCCACATCCAGGGTGTAGGCTCGGGTTGTGACACAACTAATGCGAAATTTAAACCCCTATAACCTGAAAGTCATTGTACCAAAACTATGATTAACTAACAAGTCTAAGAAAAGGGGGCACAACTCCGAAAACTAAACAAAACACCCTAAACAAATAGTCTGAGTCTGAAAATAGTGGACTTAAACAAGAGAGATCCATGACAGCCTGAAAGAATTGACTCACCCTTGAATCCAGTCACGCTCAATAGTCACACAACTAAGGCTGTCAGTAGCTGCCCGAAGATGCCCTGTACTCAACAAAGAATGAGCAAGTGCAGTATCAGTACACAACCACAGTGTACTGGTAGGATCACATGACTATTTGAGTAAGCACAATAAATACCAGCAATAACAACAATGTAAACACATACATGTGCAAAATATTTATATACATCGATTATCATTTCAGGAGCAATGCACTATTCCACATTCTCAATAACAAGTAGATATAACAAATCAATGGTCCTCTCATGGAACACATACCCAATCTGTTAGTGTGATGGAACGTGACGATCCAATTAATGTGCCGGACGTGACACCCGATCACATATATGCACCAGAATGTGGCACTCGATCCAAGTTAGTGTGTTGGAACGTGACACCCGATCCCAGTTAGTGTGTCGAAACGTGACACCCGATCCATTCAACATGCCACAATCACAATCACAATGTACATTCTCATAATCATACAATCAAGTGTTAATTCATGACTTACAATCATTTATTCATACTCATTGACATTAGATGTGATCAATAATGCAACACTCGCATACACACACACATTACAATGAAGCAATTACTAACATACATCACACAAACATGAAATCAAACCATCACCTACCTCGCAACCAAGCTTGAATCCCTCTAAGGCACTTGAATCTTCCCTTTCCAAATTTTTTCCGCTTGTTCGAGGTCTACAAATAATTAGTATACGTAAGGATCAACAATCAAAGGCCTAATTATCCGGATTATAACAAACCCAATAACCCAAGACCAAACTCATGATCCTAACGTACAACTAGGGTTTTTTTTCACATCCAATTCAGTTCAAAAACCCTCCCCCAATGATAATTAACCAAGAATCTAAGCTCTACGGATCGAAAAATGGATTAGGGGAGTAAAATCCTTACCTTTAGCACCAAGAGTCGTGGAAAACTATCAAGAAATCACCTGGGGTCGTCTCTTAACTCCCAAGAACGAAACTTGCAGAGAAATAACATTTTTGGGGTTTAATTTCGACTTAAGTCGCGACTAGCCCGCCGTAGCGGGACCCAACTCTCCACAGCGTCCTCGCCCTGGTGGAATAAATCCCACCCTAGCAGCTTGCGCAGAGACAGAACGTCGGAATTTGAGTTTCAAACCCCCATTTCACAACACACCTTCAGCTCATGACATTCAAAAACTATCCGTTTACGCTAAGGTCAGTTTTGGGAGTTCTGCTCGCCCGAATTTGATTCCGTAAAGTCATACGGGTTCCTTAACGTCTTAGCTATCTACTCATATGATCAAATTCATAATTAGATGCCCCACACATTACCATATTTTCCTAGACCTCACTGACTTAAATTTCATCCAAAACTGGACTAGGGTAGGAATTTTCAAGTCACTATTCAAAAGTTCTGGCCCCAATTCTTTCCCCATTGGCTTTTCCGTAACGAAGGAATCAAGTCGTTACAATAGTTAAATCCCTTTTCTATAAATATGGTTCTCCTAACACTGTAAGAATTTCCTAAATACTGATAAGGTAAAATAAAGTTAAATGTGGATAAAATATAAATAGTATAACTCACATAACATATTGTACAATTAAGTTATGCAGTGTTAGTCCTTTTCGTTGTTGACTTATATATAAGGTAATGTGGCAAGAGAGGAACCAAATTGTTTATCAAGGCAAAAGAAGAGAAATATTGGTCCTTCTGAAGAGAATAATTCAAGACGTATATTTCAGAGATTTTCTCAAAGTGAAATTAACTAAATACTTGACGATGTCGAACTACTATCCAAGCTAAATTAGTCAATAGATGGTTAGGAGATGGAAGATTATTAGTTGTGTTCGATCTAGTCAGAGTAGTTTCTTTCTGTTTTGTTTTAGTTGTAAACTTCTCTTTGGTAATAAAATGCTTACTTACCAAAAAGAATAGTAATATTTTTATCACAAATATAATTTAATTAAAAAGAAAAATAATAATGATATATTCATTAGGAAAAATGAATTTTTGACCCATTACGTAACAATGAGGATATTTTAAAACCAAACTATTAACGTCTAACACATTTTTTAACCAAACTATTTTAAAAAAACATTTTTATTCAGTTTCATATAGTTTTAAAGCATTTTTTTTAACCCTTTTCCATTTATTTTATAAACCTTTCCTATATTGTTCACTTTTAGATCTCATATTAATTTTGTTGAGAGTACGTAGCACCTCCTTAATTAGCTGATTTTCAACAATAGAGGTGGGCGTCCCCGTTAGAAAATGGGTTGAGGTCACGGACGAAGCCAAAATTTTAATTCTAAGGATTCTCAATTTTGTAAAGACGATTTTAAGGGTTAATAATTGAGATCTTATCTTAATATTTGTACATATTTAATAACTTCTTAATACATTATTTGATTAAATCCTATTGAATTCAACAGAATCCATACTCGGCTTCTAGATAGATTCCACTTACTAACATGGGTTGTGGTGTAGTGGTGGAACAGCTCCACCCTTAATCAGGGATTTCAAATTCGAGTCCTCGGTATGAAAAAAATCATGTTGGGAGCCCTGCCCCCGAATGGGCCTAGCAGTATGCGATCTAAATTTAATCGAAATTTTAATGCGGACTACGAATACCGGGTGAAAAAATGGAAGAAGATAGATTCCACTTGTTTGGTTTCAGAGAAATAATTAATTTATTCTATTTTTACCTTTTTCTACTGGTTATAAATTAACATCGTCATTTAACTTTACTTTTTCATATCATATTAATTTTTCCCTTTACACTTATTATATGTAGTGGTACGTATAGAGCAAATGAATCATATTTTTTAAAGTAAAGTAATTGTGCAAAGATTTATGACGTTGACTAATGAAGGGGCAAAATAGAATAAAAATAATTGAATTGTGTCAGTACGTAACTCAATTTGTATTTTACGGTAACATAATGTACATAT
The DNA here is from genome assembly GCA_036250505.1 of Solanum acaule. NCBI lineage: Eukaryota > Viridiplantae > Streptophyta > Magnoliopsida > Solanales > Solanaceae > Solanum > Solanum acaule. The sequence continues at coordinate 5,874 of JAJOOR010020522.1, read as the reverse complement.
ATAGATAAAAAAAAAGAAGAAGCTAGAAATAACCAAATAATCATCGTTATAACCTCTTTTATCGAGTTATTAATTTTTATGGTTACTCACTAGTCAATTATGATTTTTTCATACAAAGTTATTTAACTTTGACTTTTAACTTAAAAGTCACCCAATTATGGTCTCTTTTCATAAAAAATCAATCAACCTTAATTATATTTTTCATTAAAATTTTCCGACATGAAATTTTTATTTCTAATCAAAATTTAAAGGACTAAATATATATCCATTTAGGGTAATAAGGGTAAAATAAAAAGGTCAATATTATATTTTTAGTAGGTCAGGTCAAGTAGGGCAGATCATTAAATAGTTTAAATAGATATATATTCAGTTCTTAAATTTTTGATAGAAATAGATTTCATGTTAGCAAATTTAAATTAAAAAACAATTAGATAAATTAAGTAACTTTTTTATGAAAAAAGTTGATAATTAAGTGACATTTAACTCCTCTTTCATAGCCATTTGTTATAATTATATATGCAAGGCAGACATAAAATTACTAACCTTAATTTTAGTGGTTGTAGTTAGATATTTGGCTGCTACCAAAATGGGTATAATTTCTATTAATAAAGATCAATAAATTGTTTAAACACTCGTATTGTGGCACTAGCTAGTCTTTGCATGTTTATTTCATTATTTGGATTTGGCTTTATATATCTCATAATTAATTAATCTCACCTACCCATCGGGTTTTTATTTTTTATTTTTAAATAAAAAAATGACCTACCCATTTATAATAGAAAAACGTGTGTCAAAGCCACGTGGTCAAAACCACATAGGGGAACTTGAAAAATTGCTAGTGGGGATACAATTGAAGAAAGTAAGAGGAAATTAAAAAGGGTGGTTGGTACACAAAACCTTCAATCTCTTAGAGGCCGTTTGGTTGAGAACTAGTTATCTCAGGATTAATTATCCTGATATTAGTTATTCTGAAATAACTTATCCCACCATGTATATGAGATAACTTATCCCATCACTATGTTATAAATGGTGGGATAAGTTATACCAAACATGTCAACCAAACAAGACATCAAAATTTTATTCCAGGAATATTTATTCTTATCCCTCACACCAAATGAGCCCTAAGCTATATATAAGTAGCTCAGACATATGAACACATAATTCAGTTAGCAATTGCTTCTCCATTCTAATAATTAGCAATAACTAGAAACTTAATTTCTGCTTCACAAGAATGGGTAGCCTCTCACTTAAAATGGTACATACTATTCATATGTTACATGCACAAATATTTCAATTATCTTCTTCTTTACTTTTACCCTCTCACTTAAAATGGTACATACTATTCATATGTTACATGCACAAATATTTCAATTATCTTCTTCTTTACTTTTACAAATGAAACAACTACTTCCGACTTATGTAATAGTTATAAACTCAATGTAACTCCCCCCGCCCCTGACGATACTAGCAGGGAGTCCAACACTGCCTTTCCCTTGTATTGACGCATATTAATTATTAATATAAGTATCTTATTGACAAAAAAAAAAATAGATAAAAATATGTTTTTATTTACTTGATTGTATCTTAAATTGGATTGTGATTCTTGACAGGATTTTGAGCCTTCACCGATGACACCCAGAAGTTTAGCACGGCGATGTTTGCTTCCGAATGGGGACAACACGAAACAGAATGTGTCACAATCAGGGACAGGCCCAAGGATAAACTTGGAACTTGAGGTTATGGAGCCTGGATTGAAGAATGATGGTCCCTCTTTGGACACTATCTTGGTCAATTATTTGGACACACTTACCCAACGAGTTAATTTTCATTTCGGTTATCCGGTGAACATATGTTATGATCACTATGCAACTTTAGCACCACTTTTGCAGTTTCTCTAACCGACAACCATCACATAAGAGCTATTGTGATGATACATCGATCTCCCTCATGCTGCCAGCGCATCCTATACCCTGCCAGGGGTATATGACCGAAATTACTAAGTGGATCCACTAGTCTATGCGAAAAGGATTCATCTAAAAAGTATGACCCTTTACTATCCATGATGGCTACATGGTTTATGGAGACGTGAGTTATCTGAACTCAAGCTCGTCCCCATATCGGTGCTCAATACTACTCCGAAAATATGATACTAGCTCTTTATGTTTAAAACATACTTTTTTCTGTGATTTGAGATTAGTGCTCAAAAACTTAGCTCAAAGGCTATCTTGGAAATTAAAGTTTTCCCTCTTGTTTCATTTAGAAAGCGATTACTTTTTTTTGAAAACTAGCCCGAAGGCTCTTTGGAAATCGAGGTTTCCTTTCTTGTATAAATGTGAAAACATTTTAAACCCTTTGGGAATACGTAGTCCCCATATACTTTTGAAGAAATGAACTTCAAGCTTTACTCTTTAATTTACTGAACTCAAAACTTAAGTCTTAAAACAAAGTTAAAACGTTTGTAAAGGACTTTTGGAAAACTTTAAGAACTTCTCTAGACTTATCTTAACTGCTCTTGACTTGTAACTGGTCCTTGAATTGAATTATGGATTCAAGGATTTTGATTTGTGATAGGAAGGATCACATAATGTTTAGGAATGATCTTAAATAGCTAAACATGAGAAAAGTCACGAAATCACCGTCTTGAAACAAGTCTGCGACGCGGAGGTGTTTTAAATAATTACTCGCGAAATTAAATTTTGATACAGAGGAGTCTGCGTCTTAACCACGACGTGGAGAAAACTTTTTGGTCACTGTGAGAGCAAGTCCGCGACTTGCTATATTGTATAGTTAGTATATACTTCATATGACTTTTGGCTATTTTTTTATGTAAATAAAACATGACTATATTTATTATCTAATTACTTTATTGTATATATTTGATATTATCCTCAAAATAAATCCAACCAGTGAAAGCAAAATGCCGCGTACTTCTGCCAGTTTGCAATTTTTTGGTCGAATTGCCTATTCTTTTTCTATTTGGTATTCACATCGAAGCACCATTAATTTAGATTGAAGTTGCATATGGCTTATTCAAGATAATCAATTTCTATCAAAGATTTTTCTATATTCAGGAATAATAACTAACACCTTTAGTTAAGGAAGAAACAATTATAGCAACCATGCACATATATAGTAAATTTCAGGTACGAATATCTAAAAGAAAAAAAATTGTATTTGAAAGGTGCTCATCAATTATATATAATCATAACTTCACGAAGAAGGGCTATTGATGTTTATTTTATGTTTTTTTTTATGTTCATATTCTTTCTAATTTTGTATACATTTGTCTATAATAGCTAAGTGAGATCTAAACGTCTAATGTCAATATACATATATATATATATATATATATATATATATATAACAACACCTCACTATAGCAACCATGAAACTTTCAGACAAACAATGACACTATAGAAAATTAAAGTAAACAAAAGAGGGTAGGAAATTGCTCTTAAACTATGTAAAATTAAACAAAATATCATTCGTTATTAGTTCATCCAAAAATGCTCCTACAATCAATACTTTGATTAAAAAATGCCCCAATTATTATTTTTCGATAAAATATGTCCTTTTCCTAATAAACATTATTTTCCCGCTTTTTAAACACATTTTTTCTTAGTGCATTTTAATTTTAATTTTGCATGATTTAAGCACATTTAAAAACTTGTAGTACTATTTATTGCACTAATGACATCCAAAATCATATTATATAAATAATTTCAAAATTTAATTACATGAACCTTCCCGGAGTGAATTTATTATATGTAAACGTAACTAAAAATCAAATCTCATTCAAAAGCTACAAAATAACGATGAAATTGACTTTCCACTTTTCCTTAATGTCAATATTGAATATAAATCTCCGTTTTATACAATGTAAGTTAGAAATAATTAAATTAATTACTGTTAATCCGTTTATAAATCGGATTCGGGCCTTATTACCCACTTCTACTAGTATTTCTTTCAAGGCAGATACATTATTTTGAAGTTTATTGGTTGTAGTTATATAATACTCTCTCCGTCTTAATTTATGTGACACATTTTGAATTTCAATATTCAAATAAGTCTATCTTTGACTGTTAATTTTTTATATATATCTTTTAAAATTTTAAATTCTCAATTATTGTGACTTATAATATTTTAACGTAGTTCACAAATATATAAAAAATAAATATTTTAATGCGTAAACTTGTGATCAAACTCAAATTATTTGACTCTCAAACACGAAAAGTATCATATAAATTGGTACAAATAAAAGAGTTTATAAATTAATTAGTTTATAGCTTTACTTTCTACCCCACTATTTGAATGTTCATTTGGATTTGGCTTCTCATTGGTCTCAAGTACCCATTGATAATAAAATAATATAGTGACTTTCTAACACGGGGTCAATATGTACTTCAAAAAAGGCAAGTGGGAAACTAATAGGAAAGAGAGAAGGAAATAAAGAGGAAAAAGGAACAGGGTGAATGGTTTGAGCTATATATAAGTACCCCAAACATATAAACACAATATTCAGTCACCAATTACTTCTCCATTCTAATACATTTAGCAAACATAAAAACTTACTATAAATTTGTGGTTCACGAAAATGGGTAGCCTCTCACTTGAAATGGTATGTACTCTTTCATGTCATGTTTGTTACATGCACAAACATCTCCACTATCTTAGCTTCTTCTTATCTTTATTATAGAGATTTTAATTTTCATGATCTCTTCTCGTTAGATAACATATATTTTTATTTACTTAATTATATCTTACATTAGGTTGTGATACTTGACAGGACTTTGAGCCATCAGCCTTAACACCGAGAGGTTTAGCGCGGCGAATTAGTTTATTTCCGAATGGGGACAACAAGAAAGAGAAAGTGGCACAACTAGGCGCAGGGCCAAGGAAGAACTTGCAACTTGAGGTGATGGAGCCTGGATTGAAGAATGATGGTCCCTCTTTGGACACTATCTTGGTCAATTATTTGGACACACTTACCCAACGAGTCAATTTTCATTTAGGTTATCCAGTGAACATATGTTATGATCACTATGCAGCTCTAGCACCACTTTTACAGTTTCACCTAAACAATTGTGGTGATCCTTTCCTTCAAAACACTGTCGATTTCCATTCTAAAGACTTCGAAGTGGCTGTTTTGAATTGGTTTGCACAACTATGGGAAATTGAAAAGGATCAATATTGGGGCTATGTTACCAATGGTGGCACTGAAGGCAATCTCCATGGATTTGATAGGGTAAGTTGATATATTGACATGAGTATACATAATTTAATAACTTCTATTATTTCTGCGTTCTTAAATTTTCTTAATATCATTTTGCAGGAGAGAGTTACTTCCTGAAGGAATATTATATGCATCAAAAGATTCTCACTACTCAGTCTTCAAAGCTGCAAAAATGTATAGAATGGATTCAGAAACAATCAACACATCAGTAAATGGGGAGATGGATTATTCAGATTTAAGAGCAAAGTTGCTTCAAAATAAGGACAAACCAGCAATTATAAATGTCACAATTGGTATATACCTACTCCAACTTTTATCCTCGTTCTTTTTTTCTTTTATGGACTTAGTCATCTTACGACTTTTCCCTTGATGGTTCTTTTAACTATAGGGACTACCTTTAAAGGAGCTATTGATGATGTTGATGTTATTCTTGAAACACTCAAAGAATGTGGCTATTCACAAGATAGGTTTTACATCCACTGTGATGCTGCACTATGTGGTCTTATGACCCCTTTTATAAACAATGTGAGTTTCACTTCTTAATTCTAATTACAATTTCTTTAGTAATTTTGAGAGCAACATTCTAATAATTCTTTGTGCAATTATTTGAACAGATGATTAGTTTCAAGAAGCCAATTGGA
>JAJOOR010020521.1:0-18742 GCA_036250505.1 Solanum acaule | reverse complement strand
TGGGCTGGTAAAACACCCTACAAATGAGTAGAAAAAGCTGGGAAAAAGATCTATCCCTTGAGGAAGGGGAAGTTGGGAGAGAGCGAAGAGGAAGATTGATATGGACAACCCTGAGTTTGTCCATTTCATTGAGATAGAGTCTGTATCCGGTGCTTCCATATCTGTCGGGCCGCTTCAGTATGGACCCGCCACCATGAGGCATCTTTCCTCCCAAATCCACGAGGTTAGAGAGATTATGTCAAGCATTTCTTCCAGCATATCTGGAGCACCATCTTGGGGGGTGTTCCTCGACCTGCTATTGCTTATGTAGCCATTGTATCGAGGTCGATGTATGACAGGCTTGAGCACTTGAGTAGGGCAAGATAGAACAAAAGAAGAGGTCATTCCGGGAGCATGAACGGACAAAGAGAGTTCCTGAGAAAGATGATGGGGAAGGTTAGGAGCTTATGTGGTAGTAGTGCTTTGGATGAGGAGGACCTCTGTAACATCTCGCAATTCGAAATAGCTAGGAAGAAGCTAAGAATTGGAAATAGTGATTTTTGGAAAGAATTGAAATTTGGAAATTTGTTTAAGTTAAAAGTGAGTTTTTGGTCAACTTCAAACGGCCATAACTCCTAGCTCACTATGAGTTAGGTGTACTTACAGATATGGTTGGAAAGCTCTTGGAATGATCTATCCAACGTCGCCGAGTTTGCGTGATTCCGAGTTCGAATGAGTGAGTTATACCTTTGGAAGTTGGGCTGTTTGAATAAGGAAAGTCTAAAACCGGATTTTTGGAAGGGCAAACTAGTCATTTCTCCAATTAATTTCCTAATTCGTTTTTAAGAGTTAATTGGGGTAAAAATTAGATTTTATTTAGTTTAGAAAAAAAAAGTTGAGTTCACGCTAGGGCTTGGAGAAAAGAGAAAAGATAAAAGAGAAAAGAGAAGAGAAAAGAGAAAAGAGAAAAGAGAAAAGAGAAGGATGTTCAAGATTCGTCAAGAACGTTCAAGAATTGCTTGTGGATTTCGTCGGGGGTGATCCCTACAAGGTATGTGAGATCTTTTAGTGATGGGTTAGTTCACCCACACACCAACTTGTTTCAATTCAGCGATTTTGGGTTGTTTACATGTTAAGAAGTGAAGTTCTTGATGAACATTGTTGAATTCTTGTTGGTTGATTGTTGATTGCCTAGTGTTGATTTGATTCGTGTTTCCGGGTTGTTTTTCGAGTTGAATCTATTGGGTATTGAGGGTACTAATGATCCTAAGTGTTTGGGAAAAGAACAATAGAAGTTTAGAGATGAAAAACGAAGGAGAAAAGTCGGAGTTTGCTGGGCAAGGGGTTGGGGCGCCGCGCCTCTCAGAGCGCCCCACTTCAGAGTCTGAAGTTTGGCCTCTAGGGCGACGCACCAGCCAGAGCACCGCAACTTCACCTCTGAAGTTTGTGCTCTGGCGCCCCACTCCTCTCAGAGCTCCAAGGACGCCAGTTCACCCCATACTTCCCCTCATCTTTCCGTACTAGTTTCTAAGTGATGTACCAATGTTTCCTAGTCAATTCCAACACTCTAAAGTACATCTAAACATCATGAAATCATCCATAAACATGAGATCATGAAACTTGAATCCATAATTCAAATCAAGGAAAGTTAAGAGTGAAGTCTAGAAGTTAAGAAGCAAGTCAAAGCAAAGTTTCTTAAAGTTTTCAAGAGTCTTTATTAAACGTTTAAAGTTCGTTTTAAGGCTCAAGTTTCAAGTAAAGTAAAGAGTAAAGAGTTGAGTTCATTTCTCAAAAGTTATTAGGGGACTAAGTATTCCCAAAAAGTTTATAAATGTTTTCACTTTTGAGCAAAAAAAAGGGAACATCGATTCCAAGAGAGCTTTTAAGCTAAGTTTTGAGTAATTATCTCCTTTCAAAGAAAGAGTTTTGTTTTTAGAAACATTGAGCTAAGTATATTTTGGGAGTAGTATTAGGCACCGATATGGGGATGCGAGTTCATAATAACTCAAGTCTCCATATACCTTGTGGCCATCATGGGTAGTAAAGGATCATACTTTTTAGATGACTCCTTAAGATGCTTTTAGCATAGACTAGTGGATCCACTAAGTTAAGTAGTTCTATATGACGGCAAAGTATAGGACAGTCTGGCAGCGTGATGGTAAAAACGATGTATCACCACTTAGGCTCATAGTGGTGGTTGTCAGTTAGAGAAACTCCCACAGTAGTAATTGCATGGTTCCTCAAGGGGTTCTGCTTAGTATGAATGGGGGTATGGGACTTCATTCATGCATTGCACAAGTAGACTTTGAGAGGGAGCATGGTATGCCTTTTATAATATTATGATTTTGAGTTGACATCATGTTTTAAACAGTTTCCCATTTTCTTTATATTGCACTTATTTTAAAAATGAAATGAGTTCAGTTAAGTTTATTCATGAATTTAGAATAGCCAAGGTAAGTGTTTCTTTCAGAATCTTTTCAAGCCTATGTTATGTTTAGCAGTACAACTCGCATACTCATGCATTCAATGTACTGATGCCAGTTGGCATGCATCGTATTATGATGCAGACACAGGTAACCAGGATCAGCATCTAGCACCTCGTTGATCAGGTTCAGCACTCCAAGTCAGTTGGTGAGCATCATTGCATTATGGATGACTCTTTTATCGTTTGCTTTCTAGTTTTCAGTTGTTAGGATGATCGAGGGTCATGTCCCGACGTCCCTCTTGTTTTAGAGGCTTTATAGACAGATAGTATTAGTTCTTTAGTCTTATTCATTTCAGTTGTATACGTTTAAGACTTGAGATGTCATTTTTGGTTAAGTTATTATCTTTTAAGTTATTGCATGAGCTATATCTCTTGTGTTTAAGTCTTCCGCTGAGTAAGTAAGCCAAACCAAGGGTTTTCTTGGGGCCAGCAATGGTTCTCGAGTGCCAGTCCCGCCCAAGGTGTAGGCTCGGGGCGTGACAACCTCACAAACCCTACCAGTTTGAGTTCAGAGTGAGGCAGTTCAGGGAGTCCCTCGTATTCTCTTTTGATATGTTGATTATGAGGACACTGTCCCATTTCTAGTTGGGGTGCTCCCTTGTTGTTTTCTTTTTCGTTGATTTTGATTGTGCCCTTGTCGAGCATACTTTGTTTATGTTTCAGATTTGATGTTGCCCTTGTTAGGTTTGTTTTGATACTTTGGTTTTGTGGATCGTGTGCCCTCATCGGACTTGTTGATTTGTTATGTTGGTTTGGTTTGCTTATTTTGTTTCTTTTAGTCATATTTTTGCTTTATTTTTGTTTTAAGTAATTGACATGGGGATTGAGGATGCCTGATGATGGATAGAGTGATGACTTTCTTAAGGGTAAATTGTCGATTTATTATGAGTATTTGATTGGTGTTGTATGTGGTTAAGTCTGAGTAGCCAACTTTAAATAGATGCATGAAGTTGCTCGATGATAGAGGGTGACCACTTTCTTAAGGGCAAAATCATCATCTTTTTGGGAGGTTGTGCCTTCATTGGTACTAGGAATATAGTGGTGCATGTGAATGAAGTAAATCATACACCCTTCGTTTTTAAAAGTTGTGTGTGAAGGAATGATTTTGTGACAACACTCATAACTCTTTTTGTAACTTTTGATTCGTTAGCGTTTTAATTGTTTGATGCCACTTGCACTTTAAAAAGAAAGTTGGATTTTGAACCATCTTAATCGATTTGCAAGCCATGTGTGGTGAGTGTTTGTCAATAATGACTTGTTATCACTTGTGTTAACTAGATCTTTCCCGGTTAGTCTTGAAATGTTGGTCTTGATTGAGTTTGGTTGGAGAAATGATCTTAGGCTTTGTTTGATTGTCCTTGAAGTCCACTTAGCCTAAAAATCCCACCTTTGCACTAAATGTATCCTTAGTTGTCCCCTTTGAGCCTTAACCATTTTATTGGCAACCACATTACAAGGCTTGAACCTTTTTGAAAAGTAACCTTCTTTTGAACTTAAGATATGTGAAAGTTGAGGCTAAAATCCTAAGTTGGGGGTGTTATGGAAAGATTATAGATGGATGCTTAATGCATGAGGGCTTGACTAAAAAAAGAGTTTGAGAATGGAAGGAAAAGTTGTGAAAAAAAAAGAAAGACTTTGAATAAATGTGAGACTTGAATCCTCCAAAAAGTTGAAAATGGTTGCATGTGGGGCATCTTGAAAGAAAAATAAGAAAATGATGTGAAATGTGCATTAAGCTGAAAATTGAAGAAAAAGTTGAAAAGTTGTTGTGTAGTGTTCAAGGAGGGTGTAGTAACCTATACCCAAATGGTATCCTAACCTTGCCCAAAACTACATTACAAGCTCAATAAAGTCCTTTGAGATTTCCAACCGAATGAAGTTGAGTCAATATTCATTGAAATTAGGGGCACGCCTATGGTGTGTCATTTGTGTTCATGAGATGTTTTGTTGTGAGTGTGAGTGTTTGCATCTTTGTCCCTTGTTTTGTAAATACTTTGTGAGTGTGTTAGGACATTTCTTTCTTTGTGAGGGCATGTAAGTTGGAGAAGTGGTGATTTTGATAATAACAAAATGAGTCAAGTGCGCCTAGCAGAGAACTAATAATTGAGCCACTTCTTGAGTTTGAGTTGTTGTCACTAAATGATTCTAGATTCTTTAAAGTGTGCCATGATAATGAGGGGATTTAGTTTGTGAAAAATTTGCATGTGGCCTATTTGTTAGTAGCAACCAAAGTCATTACTTTGTGCTTAAGTGAATATAGTGAAATCGATGTGTGGTGTGTGCTAGAATAAGAGCCTCTTGAGTTTTTGTTTTCTTTACTTGATGACAAGCAAAATTTCTAAGTTGGGGGTGTTGATGAGTGGTGAATTTCCACTCATTTGAGGCACTTTTTCTTAGTTATTTTGGCTTGCTTTGGTTTAAAATCAGTATGTTTAATGTGGCTTGTTTCACATTTGCAGGAATATGAAATGAAGAATGGGTTTAGAAGATTTTTGAAGAAATCAAGTGGAATAGGAGAAAAAAGAGGTTAAGAGCTTAAAGTTACATTTATGACAGGGAAAGTGCCCTTCGCGAACGTGCCCTAGGGGCCGCAAACACAAGACTGTGGTCAACGAAGGTTTGCGAATGCTCCCAGGCCACAAATGTGGGACTATGGTGAACGGAGGTCCGCAAATGTGTTTGGTTAACAAAAGTCTGCGAACGCGCAGTGTCGCGGTTTAGAGCAGCTTGGACATATTGGGAATTTCACCATATCTATTTCCAAAACCCTTTTTACACTCATGAAAGTCATTGTTCAATTATGCAACATTCCATATCAGAAAATAGAGAAATCTTCATAGCTTAGCATATTTTTTGAAGACTAAATTGTAGAATTTGTTATGGGGTTAAGACATTGGAGGTGAGCTACCTCACATTTCCGTTGTGGATTTGAAGATTGCATTCTATTTTAGTAATATCTTTTAATCTATCTTCATTTCCTTGTTCTTAATTGCTAGAAATGTGGGTGTGATGATTTGTATGAAAGTGGGACTTTTGTGCTAGAAATAGACAAAGCTATTTGGGTGTTTAATTAATTGCTCTATTGTTTTTGTAGTTCCTTGTTTCCATGCTTGATTTCATGAAATATGTTCAATCTATCTTTTATGTTTGAATTTATGGGTTGAGAGTGCACCCTCAATCCTAGCTTCTGATGTTCGATTGATGCTCAAAAGAGATTGATTGGAGTGGAGAATTAGATTGATTATCGCATTTGGACTTGGAATCTTGAATTTGAGATTTAAAGATGAAAGTTTAGGGTTTCATTGTTGGTGCAAGCTTTCTTAAAGACAAGTCTAAGTTAAGGTAGTGGGTTATTTTTTTATTTGTGTGTTTAAGACCGAAAGGAGATATCACAATAAAACACTTTTTGATTGAAAGATAATTAGCGTTATTGAAGATGACCTAGCCTACTTATTAGTGATTGATCTTGGATTGAATTGCAATGAATCGTTGAGTGTTGATTGAATCTCAAGTTTTTCCAATTCCCGAACATTCCTTGCTTGATATTGTCTTTACCCCCATTAGAAGTTTAGTTATAAAATTGCCTTCTGTTTGATATTTGTGTACCTTGTTTGTATAGGTTCAAACAAGTATCTAGTTAGCCTTTATATCTTTTCAATTGACGTTACATTGTTCATTGTGGGATTCGACCTTACTCTTAGTTGGGTGTTTTTATTGACAATGACCTCTCACTCTTTTAATTAGTTTTGAGGAGTGATTAGAGTGTTATCACCGATTTCCTTGCATGCCTATTTTATTATCATTAATTGAGAGAGGAAGATATAATAATGATGGTGATAGTAGTTGTTGGTTTGTATCCATATCTATGTGTTCATTTCTACCTCTATTTGAGCTAGTGTGATATGTGGGTGATGGTAATATCTGTTGATTTATATGTACACCTTTGTCATCATCATTACCTTTAGTAAAATGAGCATCATATGAGAATAGTGATGGTGATGATGGTGGTGGTGCCATCAGCAACGGTAGCAACAATGATTCCTGTTGATTTACTAGCACATTTGTATCACTATTGTTACCTCTAACCCATCTGGAATGAAATGACGGTGGTAGAGATGGTGATTGTGAATTAGCTCTTTTGCTTCCCAAGGTTCTTACATGTTGGACTGATTTTGAAGGTCTTGGTAATGGTAAACTTAGGTTGTTTGAACCTTCTACAACATCTACCTCCATTTCGTCGATTGGATAAAATTGAACATGAATCATGAATTCTTGATAGTTGCAAACAGTTCTCCCACATAAAGGACACTCAATTAGTTCTAGAGGAGTCGACATTATGAATTATTTTTTGAAAGGGAAGCAATATAGAAATGTTAATATTTAAGGTCAAACAACACATCCCTAGATAACTATAATTGGATTTGGTCTCTCAAATGCCCGAATAAAATTAAGCACTTCATCTGGTTATGTTAGCACGGTTGGCTGCCTACCAGAAAATACCTACATTCCATAGGAATTAACGTCGATAAGCTATGCTATATATGTAACAAAACAAAGACTATAGACCATATTAATCAAGCCATTGAGTTCCACACCCTCACAGGAGGCACAACCATAAAGGAAAAAATTATAAAAACTCTTATGAGATGAATGCCCCTTATAAAAGGCTATAAACTAAACAACAACGATTCCTCAAGGGGGAATCCTGGCAGGAGTGGTACGGGTTGAGTCATTAGTGACTCAAGTGGCAAATGAATAGTAGGATATAGGGGCAAATGCTAGCAAACATGTTACTTGATTGCAAGGATCTACTGAGCTGTCTTGGGAGCCCGCCAATTCACCACACGTTTAGGGAAACAAATCCGGTGGCAAATGCTCTAGCAAGGGAGGGATCAAAGACTAATCAAGATAATTTCTTTTTGTGCTTAGACGTTTCACCGGTGTTTGTTTCGAAAAAGTTGGACGTAGACAAAGGAGTAACTATTTTTGTTAGGCCACAAAGGTCATCTACCACTTCTACTAATTGTAATAGTTATGACCCTATTGTATCTCCCCATAACACTACTAGCAGGCGTACAACTCCGCCTCTTCCATGTACTGATACACATTAATCATTAACATAAGTATCTTTTGAAAAAAAAAACATAAAATTTTACCCAAAAGAGGACAACTTCACCTATCTTATTTCTCTTGAACGAGGAGATAAGATTGAATTGTTCATCTAAATAATGGATGCTATATAAATAATTTAAGGCCGAAGGCTCACCTTCAAACTTGTAGATTTCACATCTCTTGTATGATAAGTTTGTTAAAGTGACAGCCAAACTTGAAAGTTATTGATGTTGTTTTCTTATTAAAGATACTATTTGTCCTCTTGTATGATAAGTTTGTTAAAGTGACAGCTTGACAATCAAACTTGAAAGTTATGGTTGTTGTTTTCTTATTAAAGATACTATTGTCCGTTTGTTATTATAGATATTCTTCGATTTATACACATTAGTTAATTTATATTTAGAAAATCTAAACATTGTGAGAAAATTTTCTTCCTATTTTGAATTTTCATTTTTCAAAATAAAATTAATACTAAAAAACTTAAATTATTTTTTAATAATTTTTTTTTACATTTATTGCTATTGCACTATTTATTCTAGTTTCTATAGCTTTTCTACTTATCATTTATGTAAAAACAATCCGTCTAAGCGATTAATTATTAACTAATGTTTTGTTCTAATTTTTTTGTTAATTATCAAACCATAATAAAAATAATATATCAATAGAAAATGATATTTTTGTAGCAATTAGTTGTACCCTCTTTTCTTTATCTTTCTACATAGATGTACTTTCCAATCTATATAAATTTTGAATTAGATTATCACGATAGTTTCATAGTAAGTACTTATGACCATTCATTTAATATTCTTTCATTAACATATATTTGCAAATTAAAGCAATATTTCAAGCCTTTTAATTCTTTAAAATGTACCTACGAAAATAAACAAAATCGCGATATACTAAAAAGAATTACTTACTCCACTATACTAGTATCCCGGATGTGTGCTAAGTAAGCCAAACACTCCTTCTCTACCATCCTCCTTTCTCTAAAATTGATATCACCCTCTTAGGTGAATGGCTAAATGTACCCTTCCACACAAAATGAGGAACTCCTGACATAACAAAAGTAACAGTCTTGACATAACATCCAAAACTGTATGATAAGAACATAGCCAATTCATACCCAAAATCACATCAAAATCCACCGTATCAAGAATGACAAGGTCCATCCATATATCATACCCCCAACAGGGTCACAATGCTAGATCATACACTACTAATAAATCACATACATGAGTAGAAACATGTATAGGTACTATCGAGGAATCACACATCATATTCAGGTACGTAGCAAAATGGGCAAATACATAAGAATAAGTAGATCCTAGATCAAACAAAATAACAATATGTCAATAAAAAGTTGAAATAATACATGTGATAATTGCATTTAAAGCCTCAACCTCTTTTCTACCTAGAAAAGCATAATAATAGCCACATCAACTTCTGGACTGCGTGCTTCTACCTTCATGACCTGTCTATGCTCCATCCCTATCTATTTTCTTTTTAATTTTTTTTTATCTCAATCGAAATTTGTGTAGCTAAGAGCTTGCCCAACCGATCGTACATATATCCACACCAAGAAAAACCATCATTTGTTATTAAATCAATATTTCACAAGGAATAACATCAATATCTAGATTAATGTGAATATCATGACAGAATGAATAAAGTTTGAGTGAACACCATAAATCAAATTATACATCCAAATTAGTCATAGAGAATATATTTTATATGAATACAAAGAAAAGTAAAGGTAAATCTTATGTAAAAAAATTTGACATTAAGTGACGTTAGCCTTACATGAGAAGATGACTATTAAACTTAAGAGATGAATAAACTTAAGAATCAATCTAGCATTCGTAAAAAGAATTTATACAGTCACGACCCAAATATGGAAGTGATGACACTTGGCTATTCCATCAAGACGAGTCATCCTCAACCCAACAAAATGAAAGAGATGCAAATGAAACAAGAACAAGATAAAAGTAGAAAACCTATTCATTCTATTATAACCCCAAAACCTAGTTGTCACGTGTACAAGCCATTAATCCATAATGTGCGAAATGAAAGTAAATGACAAGTCTCAATGTCTTCGTTGCTCAAGTAGAACAAAGCATAAAGTAAGGAACAATAGGGTCTGCTAGAATGACAAGCAATTACCTCTCAAAGTCCTTTGACAAGCCTCAAAAATAGGAGAAGAAGAAGATCAATTACATGAGACTAGACTCTGAACCGACAAAAATGTAGAATCAAGGAGTGAATACCAATTAACATGGTACTCAACAACTAACCAAATAAACAAGGCAAAACAGGCTAGAAATGAATACTCCTTTCATCCCAACCAAACTTTCTCAAACTACAACCTGCATAGAAATTAGTCCAACCTAACAGTTTCACAATACATAGTTCACAAGGCTTAATCAAATAGTTCAATAGTCACAGTTCAAAAACTAACACATATCAACTATGTCAATCACAAGTAACAAGATCAATCACAAGTATCAATTGCATCGAAATGTCAATAATCAACTCTTGCCGGAACAATTTTCCTTTGATATAATATCGCCAGTTGGAACTATTTCCCTTAGGATTTATATCATAGCTCTTTCCGGAACCATTTCCCTTTGGCTTAATATTACATCACTAGCAGGAGTCATTTTCCTTCAGCACAACATTGCATGTCTCATCACGATGTACAACAATCAATGCAAAAAAGCAATTTCACACCATAAGGAAGAGAATAATTCAAGCAATTCAAGTCCACATAAATGTCATCAAAGAATTTCATGAATCAACCAAATAGGGTCCACAACAAGGCAATCCACAAAAACCCAACTCCAAAAATGAAGTTTGCATTTAAAAATCTTTATTTGAAAGTGTTACCCAATACATTTGGAAATCATTGGTGGAATTCATCTCAAAAAAGGAAATCAATTTAGTTCACAATCAATATTTTAGTTTAGAACTCAAGTTCACGAAAAACCTTGCCATTTGCCAATCAAAATCTCCAGTTTTGATATTAAAATCGATAAGTGATCAAAGGGAAATGAAAATTTAGGGTCACAAAAGCTTACCCAAATGATTTAGCACAAGAAATCTCTTCAAAATCATCTCCAAGGATTTTCGAAAACACAAAAATGGAAAATGGGGGGTTAAACTTCAAAATTTCATATAAAAACACTATGATGTCGCCAAAAAAAACTCGGCCTTCACTTTCGCAAAGGACGCAATCGCAAACTGGCCCTTTGCAATCACAAAGGTCTGGACTTCCACCTTCCTAGGTTTGGACTTCCACCTTCCTCTCTTTCAAGATCAGGTTCTCACAATTTTGAGGTTTGCGAAAGTGAACACCCTATCGCTATCATGAGTTATAGCAGAGATCAAACCTCAACAAATTTAGCCAACACAAAAATCATCAAAAGGATCTTGGGGATTCGTTCGGAGTACGATACACATAAATCATATATGCAAATAGACTAAACTCGATGTTTCAAACTTAATGTAGTCATTGAAACATGAATCTGTAGTCTCCTTGACCCGACATCTGTGAAATTCACAAGAAACTAAGATAACACTTAAAAAGGCCAAATCAAGCTTGGGACCTCTAAAATTAAACTAAGACCTCACCAAGACCTTTATCCCCGGATCCAACAGAACTTTTGAAATTCCGATCCGAGCGTCCAAACCCCAAATTTTGACTAAAGTCAACTGAAAGACTAAAATTTTACAAATTTCAAACGTAGAACCTCACATCCTCAAAACGACTCTGAATTTGACATCAAAAACTCTTATAGACCAATTTCCACATTCCAAAACTGACGGAATCGATAGAATTTCATTCCGACACACGAAATTTCAAAAGACACCAAAAAACACTTTTAAACAACTTTAGCCTTTCAAAAAGAAAAACTTACCAAATTCTCAACGTTTTACTCAAAGTTTAAAACCAACTTTCAAATCTCAATAAAAAATAACTCAGGGTCGAAGTAAGGAGGGGCAAAATGGTAATTTTTTTTAAAATTTCGAAAAATGAAAGACCGGGTCATTACATTATTACAACACCCTCCCTTTCAAAATGTCTAAGTACGCGTTTGGCCAAACGATACCATATCACGATATGGAATCGTGAGATGAATTCCATATTTTCCAAAAATCATGATAGGAGAATTTTATATCATGATTTGAGATATTTTAAATACAAAAATTGATCCACAAGTTTATATTTTGTTAAAACAACCCCACATTTATATCTACTATCCATTTATTTCTATGTAAATAAAATTTCTAATCACATCATTACTTTTTAAAATTTATTATTCTCACCGAAATAACATTTATTATTCTCACCAACATATAGTCAATTTAACTCACACCAATCGATTGTTGAGTAATAAATTTGTTCTCTTCATTTACTCCAACACCTAATTTATTACTTCAATCGTTTTGTATTTATTACAACTTATAGTTATATCTATTTGAACAATAGAGCAGATCAAATTGATGCAGTGAAAGGTGTTCTCTTTATTTACTCCAATAAATTGATGCAGTAAGTTAGTTTGGATAGGCTTAAATGCATAATTATTTATGCTCAACCATAAAATTTTGAAGAGCCAGTGAAAGGTGTTCTCTTCATTTACTCCAATAAATTGATGCAGTGAAAGTTAGGTAAGATAGACTTAAATGCATAATTACTTATGCTCAACCATAAAATTTTGAAGAGCCAAATAATTTATGAGAAAGTTATGTGATAAGATAGTTCTATATATAAAACAACTCAGAGTTATATCCATTTGAACAACAAAGCAGATCAAATTGACCCATAAGTCTTCTATCATTTTTAAGGTGAGTTAAATATTCTCTACTCTTTCAATTTTTAATTTCTATGACTAGATTTATAGTTTTTTTCTAATTGGTTAACTAGATTTAGGAATAAAGTATAGATATGAATTTCCTATGTTCTCATTTATTTCTAGTTACTTTGTTATAATTTTTTTTTTTGAAATTAGAATACAATGCACATAACTTGTCAAGATGATTTTGGAATTTCGGATGAAAATTCAGTGATTGCGCCTCCACCGGTTAACAGGGTAAGCATAATCTAAAATTTTAATTAATATTTTGGTGTTCATGTGAAACAATTTTTTTCAATCTTATGTAAATCAAAGTGAGCATAGCAAATACAATTTTTTATCATATTATTATTATACTGTAGAAATGTAAACGAATGAGTAAACCCTGTGATTCAAATGTTGAAAAATTGTCAGAAGAGGACATATCAGCCCTCATCGAGGTCTTACATGACGATGCAAGAAAATATGTGTTTAATGGTTCTACAATCAACGGTCCACGTTGGAGGGTAATCATCGATCTAAAACTGGCAAGCAAGACTATTATGATGAAAATTGCATTAAGACGAAATGTAGAGGATTAAAGAAAGGTATAAAGGATTTCAAGGACTTACTTCAGTCTTGTTCCGGATATGGTTGGGATCCTGAAACAAACACAATCACTTGTCCTTCTGATATTTGGAGACAACATGTGGCAGTAATCTTGTCTGATTAGTAGCGTGTATTTTCCTTTTCACTATGTGACCTTTCATAAAATGTAACATTTTACTTTATATCTTTTTCAGGAAAAAATAAATAAAGGTGTTAATATTTCCAAATTCAAACCTAAAGAACTTAATCACTATGAATTATTGGATGAGATTTTTGGAAAATCAATTGCCTTAGGTAACCATGTTGTCTACAGTACAATGCATGTTTCACAACCAACAATAGATGAACCTACTGAAGTGGAGGATGACATATTTTCTTGTGACGACAATCCTGTTAATACTGAAAACGTATATCAGCTTATGAGTGTGAATATCGACAACGACAATGGTAGTGGAAAGTGGACTACGTGTGATGTATCTATTCCAACTAATGGTATCACATCTTCTCGCCGTAAAAAAAAATAGACCTACAACAATCGAAGTCATATTCAATTATTCGAAGGAACACTTGAAGTGGAAGATAAATAAAGA
Organism: Solanum acaule; assembly: GCA_036250505.1. Lineage (NCBI taxonomy): Eukaryota > Viridiplantae > Streptophyta > Magnoliopsida > Solanales > Solanaceae > Solanum > Solanum acaule. Next base: position 5,138 of record JAJOOR010020521.1, on the reverse strand, counting down.
GGGTGCAAAAGAAAAAGAGAAACGAGAATGGGAACAACCACAATCGTCAACACATAATGAGATTGATATCTACTCTGAGCAAGTTGTGATTATTCAACTGCAAAATCTCATGACTAAGCATAATATTGATAAAAGATAATTTTCATTAGCGGTGCCGCACTTTCTTAATCTTAGTATTCGCAAAATGTTCATTCACATGACTGAAGAATATCAAGTCCAATGGATAAGGACATGGGAAAAATTTGATCACTTAATTATTAATAACAGTCAAGTGGACTAGTTATAAATTTTTTTGATTAAATTTCATTAAAAGTGTTTTGACTCAAACTTGTGGGAGCTATTGGTTCGGATCAGTAGTTAAAAAATGGTAACTTTTTAAAATTTCATTATTCTATAATATTTAATTATTGATTTTTCTTTTAAATAGTTAGAAGTCAGTGATGTTTGTTAATTTTTATCTTAGTGTATTTAACTTCTAAGCTAATATTTTCTCACTAAAGTATGCTTTTTTTCTACTTTATGGGTTATTTGTAAGAGTAGTTGAAAGATATGACCATATAAAGTAGTGCTAGTGAGTCTGATAGCGACATTGAGGATGTTATTTTCTACGTTGCAGCAGTTGAACATATCAAACAAGGCAGACGATAACATAGGTTGTTATGTTGAACACAACAACATACATCTAGGCCTGGTATGGTATGGATCAATGAAATTCTTTGTGGACATCGCATGCGTATGTACGAATCTATGCGGTTTTATCCTAAAACATTTTGTCAGCTTGTTAGTTTGAAAAAACAAAATAACGTGTTGCCAATTGAGCATCGGACTACGCGGGTTCTAATTGAGGAGGCTTTGGGTATTTTTCTAACCATTATTGCAAGAAATGATAGTCAACGCTCGGCAAGTGAAACTTTTCAAAATGCACTTGAAATAATTAACCGGCATGTTAAAATAGTTGCTGAGGCAATTAGCAAGATGACACCAACATTTATACAACCAAAAAATATGACAGGTGTACATTCCAAAATTCGACATAATACTCGATTTTAGCCTTGGTTTAAGGTAAAATTTCAAACACATTAATAAATTTATTTTATGGCCTAATAAGTGCACATTTATATTTTATGTGTAAGTTATTAGTATTTAGTTACATACTCACTATCGACTTTGTTTAAAGAGTTAGGATTTATTTTATGACTTTGCATTGTCTTGGAAGCACTATTTTATTATTCTTACAAATATTATTTTATGAAGTGCATTCTATAATGCTTCCAATTTATTTTATGCACATTAAAATAATATTGATATGTTTTTTATTTGGTAGGATGGTGTTGGTGCGATTGATGGAACATATATAAAAGGGGAGGTTCCTAAAGCGGTGCAACAAGCATATCGTAATCGCAAAGGAAGAACATCATAAAATGTCTTGTGTGCTTGTGATTTTGATATGCGATTTATCTTTGTTGCTTCTGGTTGGGAAGGTATTGCACATGACAGTAAAGTACTTGAGAATGCACTTGTTGAACCAACGTCACAATTTCTATTTTCGCCACATGGTAACTTTAAATTACATTCTTAGACTAAATATTATTCATTTACACAAAGTTGTCTCATTTACATCACATATGCTTCTAGTAATTCTTTATAAAATATTTGTCGGTCGATAAATATTATGTTGTTGATGTTGGTTTTCGAAATACAAAAGGATTTTTAGCTCCATACAGAGGGCTACGCTATCATTTACAAGATTACAGAGGAAGTGAAAGAGAGCCTCAAAATTCCAAAGAATTGCTTAATTATAGGCATTTATCTCTGCGCAATGTGATTGAACGGACTTTTGGAGCTTGGAAAAATAGATTCAGAATATTGAAACAAGACATGAACCATTATGATATTGATACAGAAGTGAAAATAGTCATAGCTTGTGCATTATTACATAATTATTTGTGAGAATACCAAAGCACTGATGAAATATTTATGGTCTATGAGAATGAAAATATAGTTGCGGATGATATTCACCAACAAATGGCTCAAAGTAACAATGTTGGTTCGTCTTCTCGGTCACATGATCAGAAATGCAAGTTCAACGTGAGGAGATTGTCCGTACTATGTAGGAAGATTATATTATAGACTAGTACAGTACAATTTATGTTCAATTTTTTTTATTGAATTAAAGTTTGATGAAACAATTACTTAAGTGGAGAACAAATAGCTTTGTAATAATTTATTATGCGATTTTATAAATTTCTGTTTATTTGGTAAGATTAAATAAACAATTGGGGCTATTTTAATAGTTTTACAACTTATGGAATTCTTATTGTAACACCTCGGTATTTGAAAGAGCTAAAAATAGAGGAACTAAATTGGAAATAGCAAAATCTGAAATTTTGCAAGTTAGGCATAGGTTATGAGTTTTTGGTCAACTTCAAATGACCATAACTTTCAGTACATGATGAGTTACGTGGCCCATAAGATATCAAATTAAAGGTCTTGAAATCCTCTTTCCAACGCCACCGAGTTTGCTAATTTTGGAGCTCCTATGAGGGAGATATGTCCGTTTGAAGTCAGGCTGTCCATTTAAGGTAAGTTACCCGAAAATATGAGGGGTATTTTGGTCTTTTCCTTACCCAATCAGCTTAAAACATTTTTAGTAAATAATTAGGGATCTAAACTGATTTTTTTCAGTTTTACAAATCCTAATTTACGCTACGGTTTGAGAGAAGTTCAAGAAGAGGAGAAAAGTCAAGGCGTTCTTCAAGTTTTCTTGCGAATCGAAGGTTGTTTCGCCAAGGGTTTAATCTCTAAGAGGTATGTGAGTTCTCATAGTGTTGGGTTCGTTCACCCACATGCCAATCATGTTATTTTCAGCGTAATTTAGTTCTTGAAATTTGAAGGATTAGATTTCTTGATTAGTGTTCTTGAAGTTTGCTTTCGTTCTTGAATTAGGATGGGTTTGATGAATTCTTGAGATAATCGTATTGAGTTTAAGAGTTGTTTTTAAGTAGATTCTCATGTACTTGTATTGGGTAATTGAAGCTAAGGAGAAATTGAGAAAAATAATTGTTCTAGACGAATTAGGATAAAAAAACGAGAAGAAAAATTTGTCAAGATGATCTGGGGGAGGGGTGATGCAGAGCGCCCCAGATGTGCCAGCAGGTCTGGCGGGCGCACTAGCAATGCGCCATTTTAGACTCTCTGAACTTTAGGGGTTGGCGCCCCGCGCCAGCAGTGCGCCAGGGTCGCCTGCCCCCACCCTTTTTCTGTCGTTTTACCCGTCTTAGTTCTTTTAAAGTATATCTTTACTTCCTATCGATTCTAACTACTCTAAACTACTTCTAAAAATCTAGAAATAATTTACAACATGAATCATAACCTTGAATTCATAATTCAATTTCAAGGTAGAGCTAAGAGTCACGTCTTGAGAGTTCTTCGAGTCATTTTAAGAAGTCTTTTTACAAATTGTTTCAAACTTGTTTTCAGACTTGAGCATTGAGTTGAGAAAGAGTAAGAGCTGAGTTCATTTTCTTTAAAATGATATATGGGAACTAAGTATTCCCAAGAGAAATGTTTTTACATTTATGAAAAGTGGAAACACAGATTTCCAAAGAGTTCATGAACAGTTTTCAGTATTATCTCCTTTTAGAGAAACCTTTTGAGTAATAATCTCAAAGTTGAGGAAGATGAAATGTTTTTCTTAAAACATAATGAGCTAAGTTATATTTTGGGAGTAGTATTGAGCACCGATATGGGGGAGAGTTATAACAACTCACATCCCCCATAAACCATGTAGACAACGTGGGTAGAAAATGGTCATTCTTTTTAGATGATTCCTTTATTGTTTTTTAGCATAGACTAGATGATCCAATTAGTTAAGGAGTTTTATACCCCGGCAAAGTATATGACAGTTCTAGCAGCGTGGGCAAGACGTTGTATCATCACATAGCTCATAGTGATGGTTGTCGGTTAGAGAATCTCCAAAACAGAGTTAGTTTGTATTTTTGCATACAAACAGATTATTATTGTATTTTTTTTCATTACAATTTACTGTTTTAAAAACTTTTCTCTATATTGCATCTTTATCAATGTTTTATATTGAAATGAGTTGAGTTGAGTTGAGTTGAGACGAGGTAAGTGTTTCTTCAGTCGTGTTTTAGATTTCCCCTCACATGCTCGTACATTCCATGTACTGAAGACATTTGGCCTGCATCTTTTATGATGTAGATACATGTAACCAGGATCTGCATCCAGTGTTTTGTTGATCCAGTTGAGTTACAGAGTATTGGTGAGCCTCATTGCTTCCATAGGATCCCTTCTTTATTTTTAGTTATTTTAGTTGTTAGGATGATCGGGGTTTTTGTCCTGACATCCCTCATAGTATTAGAGGCTTCATAGATAGATAGACACTAGTTCATGAGTCTTTTCATTTTCAGTTTTTCATGTTGAGACTTGAGCTACCTCTTTTGGCCAGTTGAATGTTTCTTTAAACATTTCGGAGTTTATCTTCTGAGACATTTGAGTTATAGTTTACTTTTTAAAGTGCTTTTTATTATGAGTAAATCTTCTGCTAAGAGTTAAGCAGGGCCAAGGGTTTGCTTGGGGCCAGTAATGGTTCTCGAGTGGCAGCCATGTTCGAGGGTGTAGGCTCGGGGTGTGACACTTATGTTTATGAGAAAATATACAACACAAAAACTTTATATCGCATGTCCAAACACAACTTCAATTTAATTTAACGATTTCATAGTATGATACCATATCATGATTTTATATCGCATGGCCAAACGGACCCTAAATTAACCCACACCTTCATGGAAGGAGTAATTAATAAATTAATAATGATTTGGTATGTCATATTTTTAAGTGTTCAAGGGACATATCTCATGTTTTAAAGTTAAGCGAGTTGTGAAATAAAAGTTGGCAAAAGTTATCGTAAGTTTCTTTTAAAGTTTTCTCTGAAATTTGGGTCATATGTCTCGGTGATTTTCTCCCAATATATAAAGATTTATGGGGTTAAGACATTGGAGGCGAGCTACCTCACATTTCAGTTGTGGATTTGAAGATTGTATTCTATTTTAGTAATATCTTTTAATCTCTTATCATTTCCTTGTTCTTAATTGCTAGAAATGTGGGTGTGATGATTT